>NMRB01000123.1:240092-295852 GCA_002633025.1 Notospermus geniculatus | reverse complement strand
GTAATATCAAAATGTTGATATTTTGAAAAATGTGTGTAAATTCTAACCAGTTTATGCGAATCATCCAAAATTTCCATAATTTTATGATTTGAGGTCAGCTCTATCTACTGACACCAAAATTTTGTGAAAAATCGTGAAAATCTCAAAATCTCAAAATATTGATAATCTCAAATATCTCAGCAACCACTCGACAGATTTTGATGAAACCAGCACCAAAATCCTTAGAAACTTCCATTCTGTCAGAAACACTATAAAAATAAAAATATAATCACAAAATAAAAGGTGTTGATTTTCGAGATTTTTTCTGACAAGCAATTACATAATTTTGATATTTCGAAATTTCCAAAATTTTGATGCAGAAATGCGACCAACAAGTTTTCCTTTCATATGCAACAAACCGCATCAAAATTGGTTCGGTGGTATTTGAAATATTCACGATACAAAGTGTAGATAAACATCTGTCAATGCCTGTACATGTACTTCATTCTTCTGGTAGCTCGACATGAATGTGCCAGCCTGAAGAAGACCCCGGTTGGGATCGAAAATTTGCTAAAATTTCTGGAGGACGACTTCGGTTAATTAGGTTTTGTAATACATTTACATTGGACCTCGCTCTGCAAATCTCAAGTAAAAGCATATAAGGCAGTAAGAAATTAAAGTGGAAAATAGGAAGTGGGAAATTTTGGAATTTTGCTCGAATTTTTCAACTACTCAAATTGGGAGGAATTTTTTCCCATTTTGAGAAATATTTTTAAAGTGACATGACATTTTGTCTGATTTTTCGGGCGATATTTCTCAAAATGGGAAAAAAATTTCTCCCAATTTGAGAAATTGAAAAATTCGCGCAAAATACCAAAATTTCCCACTTGTTGTTTTCCACTTTTATTTCTTACTCCCTTGCTAACTTTTATGAATACCAGCCAAACTGCCTCCCATGCTTTTGCTTAATGCTGATGAACTAACGTCAGTACAGCTCAAGACTCGGTAATGTAGGCTACATCAGTCCGACGAACCAGAAATTCGCCCTCGTGAGAAAACGACGACACCAGACTCGTCACATTCGCGGCGAACTAATCAGCGAATAAATGAGAGGAAAACGACCTCAGAAGCGAGGAAAATTTGTGTTTGCACTAAGAATAAAAAAGATGGCTTTTGACTCAGCTGAATAAACTTGGAGTGGCGAGGAGAAGAAAGTGTGGAAGAGCTCGCCCGCTACGTTCGATCAACGTTCGCTGTTTTTCTTCCGTGCCTTCCGGTTCTTTTACCATCTATGACCCACCAAAAGGAGATTCTTGGACAACTAACAGGAAGTAGTGGTGATTGGGAAAACTAGCGGATCGAACAAAGTCAATCCTTCACAATTAGGGATGTTTTGCTGGCTGCAGGCAACAATGGTTTGATGAGAGGGGAGAGCTCTCTTGATTGATGAGTGTTAGCTATTATTGACATGTGAAATCGTTTGCACCTTCGGACATCTCGCGCAGATGTTGATCAGTGCCGGGGAAATCAGCGACATAGCGAAAGATTCCCGTGACACTGATAGATTGCATAGATTGCTTTACAGGAAATTTGATGCCATCACACAGAAGGACCAGAGGACACAATGTTCTCACACCTTTCGGAGGGTTCAGAAATCGTCCATGTCCTTGAGTCATGCTGATTCACCCCGTGCAGAAAAAGATCCAGTGACACAACACTCAACTTTGCCATGACAAGACCACTTGAAACTTATACCCACCAAGCCATGACAAGACCACTTGAAACTTATACCCACCAAGCCATGACAAGACCACTTGAAACTTATACCCACCATTTTAAAGGGCCTCTAGAGGCAGCTTTGAAATGATTACTAACACAGAATTGGTGGCATGAGGATCGAACTTGGGCATCAATTCATGAGTTCATGGTCACTAGCGCCACCTGTTGTATAGCTGCAGTACTGTTAGTAGCCCAATAGCAAGCTGCCTCTAGGGTCCCTTTAAGGTCGATTGTCACTTATGGGCCATACTGGTTCATCCCATGCAGAAAAAGAGCCAATGACACACCAGTCAACTTTGCCATGACAAGACCACTTGAAACTTATGTCCTCCACCAAACTGCTCTAAACTCCCACTTACCTATTCCATTCCTGAACTCGGAAAAAATGACCACGCTGTCATTCTTTGCCAGGCTCGGGAGTGGGACAAGGAATTGGACATAACATTACTCTTTCTGACCATACCCCCACCCCATTATCTTCAACTTTGGATTTAGAGCCGTATGCACGGTCGGATTTCAGCCACACTTTCATTAAAGTCTGACTTTCCTCAATGCTTCAAGCAAAGAGAAAGGGCCGTATTCTAGAAGCTTCCTTTACTCTAAGGTTTACCTTTAGCTGTATTTGTTTGCAAGGCAGAATACAAAAGCTTTAAAGTGGACCTTAAGGAGGCAGCAGGCTTCTAGAATACAGGCCATAGTCTAATATACTTTGATATATCATATACTCTGATATACTTTAGGCTAAAGTCCGACCTGTGCATACGGCCCTTAGTCATTTTTCCGACTTCAGGAATGGGACAGGTAAGTGGGAGTTTAGGGTATAAATTGTGGTGGACATTAGTGACATTCTAAGTCGAATGCTATTATCAGCGCTGGTAAACGAGGACATGGATAGCGCTTGCCTGACTCACTCTGTAATTGTTCCTTGCAGGGCTAGGTACGTCAGCGGCTGACGTATATCTTTCTAGCCAGGACTGGTTACTTTCTCATGAAACTTTACAGCCACGGCTGTCCATTTCACCTATCGCCAGCAATCTACGGTGCATAAAATGATCATTAACTACGATTACCTAGCCCAACTTCAAAGACAACGTTTATCAAGTTAGTATCAGAAAGCGGGACCATCACTGATTACAGCCGGAGGGGGCTGGCGGAAAAAATTCCTCTGCGCCGCCACGATGGCCGCGATCGTGGCAAAAAAAGATACGGCGCCGCCCTCATCGGCGGTCGCAAATTTACTGCCTCGTGATCCCATGATGTCGACTGACAAATCACACTCTATAATGGCACTGCTTCAGCGATTCCCAATATGGATATCAGACCTGACAGTTTCAATTGGATAGTCCAAGCGTGAGAAGTCCCATAACCATTGTTATTGACTTGTTGATGACGGATTGTGTTTAGCAGAAGTACCTCTTGACGACTTGATTTTTATTTTACTACCAGTGGCTTTGTGGTAATATGTGCGCCGGTTCTAGGGATGGCTAAATCCGTCCAATGATTAGGAATTTGTTTATCACTTGTCAATTGCGATGTTAGTGGTAACCCTTTATCAGTCAAAGACAATCCTGCTCATATCAAGTCATGAAGTTCTATTATGATTGGTGCAATTTAAGTAAGACAAAGACGTTACCAAGAAGAATAAAAAAAATTTATTACACCATCAAATGACATCATCTCATTCTTGTCTCTCTGGAAGAGTAATAGGTTGAAACTCATGTGAGGGTAGTTATTATTCCGGAACGGAATAGTTATTTTCGACGGAACGGAACAGAAATGAAAATGCTGAATGACCCTAAAACCGGAACGAAACCACGGAATGAAGTGTAAATTATCAGCAATAAAGCTTTCAGCTTTTTGAAAATATATTCGAGAATTATTAAATAAAAGATTTAATTTACATGTATAGATTTGGCGAATAACGGCATAATTACATCCACACACACTAAAATGACCGCGGCGGCTTGAGTGGTCAACGACGACCACCCTTTCCGTCCTCCACCATACTTGTGAAATCTGGAGTCGCGTTGAAAATGTTGACTATAGACGTGGGTAATGGCGGAGGGGATGGAGAACCGAAAGGGAAATCGTCGTTGACAAAACTCGTTCGACCACCTGTAGTACATGTATTTATAATATGGTGGGATATTTAAAGGCGCACGGTATTGCCACTTTTTCTCGACAGCCGGCGCCACCGCGCCACTCTCCCAGACAGGGACTAACTACATGTTCGCTGTCGGCGAATTGACCCGATTTACTAATGCATTTTTGTAGTTCGTATTACTGCCGCTAGGTGGCTCCCTCTACGTCGGCAGTCAAATAACGCATTTGAGATCCAATACCGTGCTCCTTTAAATTGGCTCCGCCATTCTGGTTTTAGGCTCATTCCGCATTTTCATTTCTGTCCGTTCCGGCAAAAATAACTATTCCGTTCCGGGGATAATAACTGCCCCTCATATAAGGACGAGTTCTCTGCTAGAGAAAGCAGAATCATTGATAGGCCAGTATATCTTACTAGCTACATGTACGACCGATGTTTACCACATTATCTGAATATCAAGGGTACCTAGGTTCGATATCGATGTCAAGCACATGTCTTTGACATCTGATCGTTTCGTCTTCCCAGGGGTGTTTACAGTATCAAAGATTTCCTCGTGCTGATTTCAACTATTGTTATCGTTTACCAAGGTTTGGTGAACCCGAAACCTATAATAAGATACTTGCAGATGGATGGCATCAATGGCTCCGTGCTATCACATTCAGGCAGAAAAATGGCAAAGATGTTGGCGAAGAACAAACTACGCGTTATCAATTCATGATTGATGTACATGTACGGCGTGCACAGGGTGAAAAAGCATGGTGCACTGTGAGATACAATGATATCAGCGTGTGTAAGGGAGTATCTATATAATAATACTGGAAGTCGGCTCAATAAAGTCACACTTAGAAGCTTTGTTTTGCTTCGAAATTCGGCATGGTAATAGAGTATGCCATATCCTGATGCAACGGGTGGTTGGTTTTGCGAAGAGAACTCTGTTGTGGTAGCAATTTTAATTTTCTAGCAGTGTTGTTCGATTGCTTTCTAAATTCTCCCTACTTCACCCCATTGGTTGCACCTATTCCACCAGTGCCGGGCATTCCATCCTCGGTTGAATCACAATCGCCGGTTGCCACGGGTACTTGCCAGTTAAAGAAATAAAAGTGGAAAAAAAGAAGTGGGAACTTTTTAGAATTTTGCGCGAATTTTTCAATTTCTCAAATTGGGAGAAATTTTTTGCCCGTTTTGATAAACATCGCCAGAAAAATCAGACAAAATGTCATGTAATTTTAAGAAAATTTCTCAAAATGGGAAAAAGTTTCTCCCAATTTGAGAAATTGAAAAATTCGCGCAAATTCCAAAATTTCCCACTTTTATTTCTTACTCTCTTGCTGTGTAATGGCAAGACAAAACAAACCGATGTCCATAGAAACAGGGGCGGATCCAGGATTCGGGAAAAGAGGGGGCGCCCTGTGAGAGGAACATTGAAATTTGCGCCAAATTCCAGATAAGAATTTCACGGTCGATTTTACAGACTTGTTGGCCAAAAGAGGGCGTGCGCCGGGTGGCCCCCTTGGATCCGCGCCTAAGAATAAAAAATTACGTGTCATTTGCTTGGAAGGTACATGTAAGCTTTGCACATAATGGACAATTTTACCAGCCATCAACGACTGCGAACTCCACCACTTTGCCAGGCACAAGAAGAGTCCCTACAGCATGAATCAGCGGCAGCAGACACATTATTATCAATTCTAGTGACTTATTCCGCGTTAGATTTAATTTGCTCGGACGCAAACTCGATCTTCTCATACATTTTGGGATGTTCTTGGTAATGCTGCTGGCTTAGGTCACGTGTGTGATCAATCGCTACGTTCCCCGGCCACAGTAAATCTCTCGACACATCCTGTCCGAAAAAGTAACGGGCTGCTACTGTTGTTAATGGTTATGCGATGTGATCCATTACAAATCAGAATTCAAATTGTGTACGAATGAAATGTCTATCTTTCTTCATTATATCATACATCTACACAAAATCACAAAGGAATCAAACATAAAGGTTTAACTGCGAGCGATGAAGTAACTGAGGGACACACTTCATGTGCTGCCGCCAGATGTCTCTCACTGTCTAAATTTTGGCTTTACATAATAGGCAGGAGCTTCAACTTTTTTTTATGGTAGTGAGGTACATGAATATGTCAACTTAGTGCCTTGAATTCCATTTCTGAGAATAACAGAGCTATTTTCAGCACAGTTAGTGTTCCATGTGAAAATGTACATGTACGTTAGCCTATTCAAATGTACACAGATGACCCTGCGCTCTCATCGTTCGTGGGGTTCTCATTAATTCAGTCCTTTTGTATCATAAGATCAACTTGTCTGAATTCAACAAAACATGCAGTAGCCTATCATACGGTAGAGTCAGAATGCAAATCTGTTGAGGTTTAACGGGATACTGTCCACATTTATAAAATGCTAAATTTGTAAGTTGAACCTTTATGCTTGATTCCTTTATTACAAAACCCATTAAATGTCTGATACACCGTAATACATAGCGCTACCACGAACGTGGTAGAAAAAGCTTTGTACAGACGCAGCGCAGCGAGGAAAGAAAAAGAGCTTTTGCCGCGTTCGCCTTCGTGGTCACGCCATGTATAAACCGGTCTTTCAAGCTGGGATGAAATTGACATTCGACTGCAAGGATTTCATTTCAACAGATGAGACTAACAGTCTTTCTTGGCGGAAAACCAACCTCCGTGAGACAATTATCAGATCAAGCTAGACATACGTGCTTTTATGCATGCATGTCTGGCATGATACCACAAAAGTCCTGGTTTTTCGCCAAAACCGTCTCTAAAGGTCAGCATAAACGATAGCTATGTTCACTTTTAAATGCAGTAAATGAATTTAACTTCAGAATAAGGATGAAATGCCATCTAAGATGGCATACTTACTGACTGCAGTGTGTCTAGTATGTAAATGCTATTAGCATATCGCTGGCTGGAGGATCCAGTTGAACCATGCTAAGTGCTAGCCTATCCGCAAAATATTTTTATATTCAACCAAAATTTGACACCCGACAATCCGTGACCCATTGCACTTTAACATCACCCTCTGGAATTGATCGGCTGCTCAGCAGTGTAATCTCATGTTAAACACTCAACAGCCAAATGCACAGTGCAACGCTTGCTATCAGCATACAAGATGCTTGAACACTCTCGAAGACGGATGGACTTAGGTTTCCATTGAATGCTCTCCAGCAATCGACTAGAGATAAGTACATTATATACTAGCACTAGAGGAAGATCATGAGATAGGATGTCAGCAGGAGAAATGTACAGCGTTTCCTGTGAAACGCCGGTAAAAAACCTTATTGTCTATTCTGTATGCAGCTGGGATATCCCACGTGAATGCTGTGTAACTAACACTGATGATTAGTGGCCTGCCGGCGTTTGTCCTGGTGGTATGTATTCCTCTCATTCTTTAGAATCATGGAAGCAGAGAAATAAATCAACAAAAAAAAACGTCTTATCGAAAAAACAATTGCGAGAGCGGTGTCGGGGAAGATACCGTACATTGCCCCGTCTAAGGTATCCTCCTTCGCGAAATTGCTGGGTTTAGTCTGACAAACTGATGGCATAGGACGCGCCTAGAAGGCAAGGCCGGAAGGGAAACAACAAAAGGGTGTTTTTCAAAAAGTGTTCCGTCCGGCACCAAAAAAAATTTCACCATTCTTTTGTCTACTGTTGACAGGCTGTTTCTTGAAACTCTACAATATTCATGTCAGATCTAGGCCTAGGTACATGTATCATGGAACTCTAAATTCTGACACTGCAAACTGATTGATCTATTAGCCCTTTAAAGTCTGACAATAGAAAGAAGTTTTGGTGTCGGACGGAACGATAAATTTTGCTGGTAAGCTCAATATTTTTTGATACCCTCCACCAAATAAATGTACACTGTACATCCCAGATGGAGAAACTAATACATGTAGCTAAAGGTCTATATTATTGATTACGACGTACATGTATATCTGATTTTTGGAAAATCAATCGCACATTCTTTTTGATCATTTCAAAGTTGAATTTTGCCCCATTTTCTTGGGTGACCAATTTTCAAGCACACCCAAAACTACTTCTCATCTCGTTTCAAGGATTTCAAACGAAAATTATACTCCATAGAAACTCTGGAGCAAAACTAGCAAGTCAATTTTTTTTTCAGTTTTGAGAAATAGCCTATGCTTTAGCAGATGAGACCGAACCCAGTGAGTCCAAAAATGATATCAACTCAAATTTGAGCAAAAGTGACTTGCTATGTTTTGCCTAAACATTCAAGAACTGTTTACATGTAACGTTTCCTGCGTCATGTCGGCTTACTTTTTCTTTAGAAATTATCCACACCATCAGGCTTCAGGTGCGACACCCTTGTTGACGACTGCTACAGAGCACTGCCTGCATGTGGCGTTATTACATTCATTAAAACTCACAACACATTTCCTTCATCCGCTATAATGAAGTTTCTGATTGAAACGTGCGAAGCAAATGAGGGCCGTTAAAAGAAAATGATTTGTTGACTTCGATACAAACTCGTCTGACTTGCTTAAAACACGGCGAACACGAGGCTTTCAGATGTTTCTCTGCATTCTCCAGCGCAGTGGGATTTTAAAGAGTAATAGTGCTGCATAGCACTCCATTAAGGAACTACGATGTCGACTTATATCCAAAAAATGTTCCTAATGTACGTGAATTATTGAGGAGATTCGAGTAAGTTGCCACTCTTAGGCTCGTAGTGACGATGGTAGAGAAGATTGCATAAGGTGTCACTGTGCTGGAGAGATGCACAACTTTGGTAAACGACAAAAACATTTGACATGGCCAGTTTTCGCATGGTTGCACTAAGGTGGAGAGGGAAATGACAGTCAGTGTTTTATAGTCTAGTCAGTTGTTAAGGAGACTGGTATCTCTGGTATCGCATGCCTATTTGCAGTGCGTTGCAAAGGCAATTGCCAAATCAAAGGGGCTGTTCATTTTCGTCACTTGAGAAATCTGAGTTGTGATCCTTGAGAAAATGGAGAAAGCTATGAAGCTGCAAATTGCAGGGATTATTCTGAACAGTATAACAAATAATCCCTGCAATTTGCAAGTGCATAACTTTTTCCGTTTTCCCAAGGATCACAACTCCGATTCCTCAAGTTACGAAAATGATCAGCCCCATTTCAGCGTGTCACAAAATCAGTATATTTCAGTGGGTACATGTACATGTGTATCATTATCATATTTGTATAGAAGAGTTTCGTAGCAGCCATTTTGCCAAAATTAGGTCATCGCCATAGGAGTGACCGGAGTGACAGATGATTGGTTCTCCCATCCTCCAAGTGGGAGAAATCCCCATGACGATGACCTACATTGTAATTTTGGCAAGATGGCTGCTGTAAACGAATTTGCAAAGGTACAGCAATTGAACTGGTGTTTAATCCAATGCATTGCGACGTTTTTTTGCAAAGCACACTCTTCGATTTCCAGTTCTTCCCAAAAACATATTGACTACAACTTCAAGAGAAACTTCACTGAACTTTGACGAAATTTTTTTCTCCAGGGGGCTACCCAGTTTGCCATTTTAAGTCCACTCATTTGATTGCGGATATACTTGAGGGATATTTCGATATTGAAGTAGAGAACCACGTCATGTTTGATTGTTCGCTATACATCATTCCTAAAATCCTAAGAGGAGGCGATGACTTTCTCGGTCGGACAAGTTGACAAGGCAAAAGTACTATAGATTCTCAATCATTGTTACTCAAGTCACTTGTCTGATATATAATTCATCTGTCTTGCGGGAGATTTAGTCGTCGCATTTCCCTGGAATTACAGATGACATACAATGTGATTAGTTCTCGAAGACGAACAGATACGTTTATCCCTCTCTGCAATGAACCCAACATAGCTACAAAAGAGCTTTCGAAAAGATGTGATAAGTATAATTTCTTTTATCGAGCGTGGTCGTGGTTATTTCCCCTAAGCCATCCCACCGCCTTCTTTTTCAAAAAGGTTTTTCTACTTTGACTAGTCATTACTTCCTTGTATACCTTTGAGCAAAGAACAGCGCTGGTGGGGAGGCGAGCGTGGATGATTTCGTTCAGTACGCTTAGGTTTCGGAAATAGTGCGGTATGCTATGTATTCACGTAGGATTTTTTGCTAAAATTGATATTTTTGCTGTTTTAGCTCGGTGATTCCCGGTTTTGAGAACCGCCGTGAAAATTTCGAACATTTTGAAAATCCTGCGGTTCCAAAAACGAGGTGGCGGTCAACGGCGAACACCCTCACGGTGTCTAGGCGGTGTCACTGACGTTCAGCACGTTTCAAAACAGTGCTGAACCGCCCTCGTGTGATGCCTGCTTTAGTCTNTTTTTTCAGTGGTACTGAAGGGTTGTGAAAGGTGACAACAAGCTAGCAACTCGGTGATTCCCGGTTTTGAGAACCGCCGTGAAAATTTCAAACATTTTGAAAATCCTGCGGTTCCAAAAACGAGGTCGTGGCGGTCAATGGCGAACACCCTCACAGTGTCAAGGCGGTGTCATTGAGGTTCAGCACGTTTCAAAACCGTGCTGAACCGCGCTCGTGTGAGGCCTGCTTTAGTCTAATTCACCAGTGTTTTGAATGTCTGCCTTATCCTCAAAAATAGTAATTATAAAAACCTCACGATGCAGTTATATGAATCAAATTTCATCTCAACAGTAACTGATACTGAACCGTCGACAAATTGGAGCTAATTTTAAATGTGGCAATGCATCTTGAAATCTGTCAAGATTGCAGTATGCCAATATTCCAATTTAATTAGACGAAGCTAATTGTTTGAACATTCGCTACTAATTTGAAAGTACTTTCTGAGTAATGTATAATTCAACACAAGAAAAGGAGATATAATCCTTTAAGAATAATAAATAATTTAAATGAAATGGTTATTTGCAATTGAGATGGTTGTATGCTTGCTCTCCTCTTACTATAAGGGGTATTTCACCGTTTTTAATTTGAATTTGAAGATTTCAATAAAACGTCAGGAGTTGAAATACGTATTTTTTATCAGATACCGACTATATGAGTTTGAAGACTGATCATGAGCCCTCTGGGCGTTCGAATCGTACGGATAAGTAACAACCACCATAGAGGAAGATCACGAGATACATGTAGGATGTCAACTTTCTCCAAGTTTTCGTCTGTACATTATTATGGTGTCACTACGGCCCAATCCAATACATATAGCCAAGAATATATAAGTACCAAGAATGTACAACTCAGTAATCAATCAAAAGGGTGGGCATTAGGTTACTTTTTCTGATAATAGAGGGCGTACGGTAATTATATGCCTTCTAATTAAATAACCAATGTTTAAATTTAAGGGTTGTTGACTGAATTGTATTATTTAGAATAACGTCAATATTCTTATGTAAAGTTACAGACATATTACTGGCACACCAATTTTTTTTGATTTTGGTGAAACCATGGATTTGTTGTTTAGGTCAGAGTGCCCGACCCAGAGATCAAGGACGATATCAATTTGACGAAAATATGGTCCATTCAAAACTGCTCTTTTTAGCTCGGTTATTTCTGAGTGCATACAACTGCGGGAGGTGTCATTTTGTTCGTAATGATCTTCTCTACACAATAATCCTTCACAAATTAAGATCCCTTCAGTTACAGGGTCACCAGAGGCAAATTAGTAAACTCACTTTTGGCACATATTTGGAGTTGTACATTCTTGGTACTTATATATTCTTGATATAGCGGACCCATTCATTCTTGCTTGAGCACCAATCAAGAGAAGTTTCTTTTACATTGGGCGGCTAGAACTGTGCTGCCATCTTTTGGCAATACGCGCAGCTGACTGCTCCTATTACTATCAACCATGCTGGTCTACTGCAGTGCCTCCCAAAAAGAACTGGAAATAATGGAATTTTCGACCCCAACCGGGGTCTTCCTCAGGCACTTTCTAGTAGAGATCCCAGAAATGAATTTCTGAGTATAGCCGAGAAGATGGTGATGAATTATATTAGTGAGGTTTCGCAAGCGCCCGGTTAGGCCTTACGACGACGTTTATCTATTGTTTGGGTGTGCCCACACAATAGATTAACGTCGTCGTAGGGGCTAACCGGGCGCTAGCGAAACCTCACTATTAACCCTCCGACGGCCAACTACTGACCGTTCTATTCCATTTTAATTCTCAGTTCTTTCTGGGACACACTGTATCAGTCAGAATAAGAAGAAATACACGGTCATGCTTTTAATCTGCCGAGTTGATGTCAGTTGCAGAGAAGCCCATCACAGCATCAACTCCATTTTTGACACAGTTTTCTTAGTCCCTCCCAAGGGGAAATCAACCTACTTCCTATTCAACCGGTTTAGGGTTTTCTACGACTTGCCATTCTCCACTGGGATGTCCCAGGTTTGCAGTAAAGAAGGTTATAATGTCCATATTTGATCGAGGTAGACCACTTCCATTAGGGAAGAAACGTTAATAATCATGATCATGAAGAGGAATCTAACTCAGAACACTCTACATTTTTCTAAAGAGATAAGTTTCGCTCTTTCGCATTGGTTGCCATTATCACTGTTGACGAAGAGCACTCAAAGAGCTCTAAAGTACAGCCACAATGCTCTAATTGTTACATAAATCATACAGCATTCTGATGGGATTTGGATGGCCTTGATAATTAATATCAAGTAGGAATGAAATTATGGGTAAGCCGAGGTCTGCTTCAGAATACGTTCATCGTTTAAATTGTATGGTTATGTCAGAAAATTGACAGCAGTACTTGATTGATCATTTGACTGAAGTGGTTTTAATAGCATACTTGGAGTTGTTTGGCCGAGTCAGCTTACAGCGGCGGAGCATTGGCAGCATGTTGAAGTAAAGCGTGGTTTATCAGAGTTTGCCTCAGTACGACAATAGTGAGGTTTCGAAAATATGACGAAACACGAAGTACGAAATACGAAATTCAACTTCATTTCCAGGACCTAATGTATTCCTGGAGGTGGTTGGTACCACAAAAGTCCCTGCTGCCAGTGCGTCTTTTAGCGTATGATGTAAGACCGAGAGAATTATGGTGTGTCTTGAATTTTTAAATTTCCTCTTCGTCGCTACGAAGTGGAAACGAAAGATAAATTTCGAAGTTTAATATACACCGTTAAATCTATCGGTCTAACGTCATATGCTAAAAGACGCTCTTGCAGCAGGCAATATTTGTGGTACCAACCATCTCCTGAAATACATTACGTCATGGAAATGAAGTCCAGTTTCGTATTTCGTACTTCGCGTTTCATCAGATTTGCGAAACCTTACTATTAGCATTTGCCGAACGTTCTGCTTCGCCGGTTGTTCGATATCCTAGAGTCGGGAATCAGGACATTTGTTTTTTAATTCTAAAAGAAGCTTTTGCAGTAACCTCAGCGAGGTAAGCCATGCAGAACAGTTACATATAGAGAGTATCACCGTCTGAAAATGCGGCTGGGATTGACCGATATCCACAGAATGACGCTGACAGACAGCGGAAGTTTCGGACATGTCACTCAAGCAGCCCAGGAATTATCTCGTGGAGTCATACTCGACCTGCTGATGACCATGATACATGTACACGAGGATTAATTGTATGTGTTAAAAAAAATGTCGCGACTTATAAATAAAACTACAGCATATAATCAAGGACATGCATCATGCACTGCTGCGTGGGCCCGATCCGTTGACACAGGCATGGTTATTTACGAAGCCTCCGAGACTGCCACGGCCATTAAAAGAAGAGGGTTCAGAAATGGTGATGAGAGTGCTGGGATGACGACCGCAGAAATATGATAAATCGTCCATGCAGGACCACTAGGTTATGTTTATAATGCGGTTTTGAGTTATGACATTTCGTGTTGGGACCGTTTTACAATGAATGATCACGGCCTCATCGTGTATGCAACATGCTTGGCCTAACCGTATTATGTTTGATCTAGAGGGGGATTCTTTGCATTGTCAACTCTGGAGTATGCAGAGAACCGCGCTTAATGGCCGATAAACATAACTTTCCTACTAACTGAGCAGGAGATTACTCACCCTGGAGGCAAGATTTTCACTGAAAAATTGAAATGCTAGGCTAACCCATCATTCATTTGGTTGCCTTCTTTCCAGCAACATCTAGAATCATGATGGAACGCTTCAAAAAATATCATTTTATGCACTTGACTCAGATGTCATCTCTCGATCAAAGACAGTTTGTCTTCAATTCGATACTTCTAATACTACCCGCACTCTCCTTTTCCGCAGATCAATTTCAACGGAGTTAGAGATTGATTTAACAATAATGTACTTCCTTGGCATTTGAGTCAGTTGTATCCAGCAGGTTATTGTTTGTGGCATCTTCAATAAAATGGATTAAGCTTAAATAGGATTAGAGAATAACAAATTAGCATACACTTTCTTGAATAATAGCATATTCATTTAGAATTTAGAATGTCCAGTATCAGTGAGGTCTCGCAAATCTGACGAAACACGAAGTACGAAATACGAAATTGGACTTCATTTCCATGACGTAATGTATTTCAAGAGATGGTTGGTACCACAAATATCGCCTGCTGCAAGAGCGTCTTTTAGCGTGTGACGTTAGGTCGATAGAGTTACGGTGTATATTAAACTTTGAAATTTATCTTTCGTTTCCACCTCGTAGATAAGAAGTGGAAATGTAAAAATTCAAGATACACCATAACTCTCTCGCACTAGATGTGCAAAAAGCCGTACTGGCAGCAGGGATATTTTGTGGTGACAACCATCTCCAGAAATATGTTAGGTCCTGGAAATGAAGTTGAATTTCGTATTTCGTTCTTCATGTTTCGTCAGATTTGCGAAACCTCACTATTATCGTTGCTTTACGAAGCCTGGCATGCATGATGGGCAGGAAGCGAACATTTTTCCCGACCCATTGGGGAATTTTGTTCGGACTTTTTCGGAGTATTTTCGCTAAAAAGAAAAATCCGAGACAGGAGAAGCGGTGAAAAATGTCTCATCCTAGTCGGGAGCCGAACCAGGGACCTGAGGATTACTGTGCAAACGCTCATTGCTGACTGAGCTACCGAGGCAGCTGGCAGCGGTGGTGTTGTTATTCAATGTGTAAATCTAATATACATGTAACCTCTATATAATAATGCTGGAAGTCGGCTAAATAAAGTCACACTTAGAAGCTTTGTTTTGCCCCGAAATTCGGCATGTTAATATATAGAGGATACCATATCCTGATGCAACGGGTGGTTTAATTTGCAAAAAATACTTTGTTTTGGTGGCAATTTTACCGTTGTTCCCCATTCCGCGGGCAGGAAAGATCGATCAAATGCCAGAGCGTGAAAGAGTTATTCGGTACAGCCTAGGATACTTATTGACGAAGACCAAGATCCTTCAATACCACGATGCTTTTTGCATGTCTCCACACAAGCCAGCCAATCATTGCGATATGAAGATATAACTCCCTCCGGCTTCCTTAATTGACGCTGTACCACCCTCCGTATTGGCCAAACGATGTTTCATTTCCCTTAACCTCCGGGCAGTGTCCTCTAGGAACGACCTCAACCAGCACGATCAACACTACCAACCCAAACAAACCAGGGGACAAGGTTCTTCATATCGGCATGCGGCAACTTGTTCTCTCAAATTGTCTCCACCAAGAAACCAGCACTGGTCGGTGAAAAGGTTGCTCGGCGTGATTGGAAGGGTAATTGCCTTCGGAAGACGTATAGCGAAAGCACCGAGACACACTTTCAAGGTTCCCCTGGGATTAGCAACGCTGATTCTCATGTAGCGTACACTTTGACAAACGAGCCTGCCTCGTTGACCCTGGACTGCAGAAGGCCGATCTTTAGTTATATACTAAAGAGCATTTAACTCCTTCGATTTCAGTACGATACGACGTGTTGTTAGTGGTCATGTTCGCACGGAGTAGGTTCGATCCTGATCGAGGCCAGTTCACTTGCTTATTGTACCGCGAAAAAGCCATGCAACCTCTACTATCTTCCATGTACAAGGTACAAAAAGAAAGTCAACTGGCTTCGAACAGGATCGAACCAACTCCGTGTAAAAAGGTCTAGTGTAGTCCTTATCCGTATTACATTGAGAATCATTTTGTTCAAATTTTTTTGAATTTTGTTAAATTTTTTTGAATTCTGACCAGTTGATCTTATGATACAACAGGGCTGAATTAATGAGAACCCCACGAACGATGAGAGCTCAGGGTCATTTGTGTACATTTGAATAGGCTTACGTACATTTGCACATGGAACACTAATGGTGCTGAAAATGGCTCTGTTATCCTCAGAAATGGAATTCAAGGCGTTAAGTTGACAGATTCATGTACCCTACAACCATAAAAAAGTTGAAGCACCTGCCTATTACATGTACGTAAAGCCAAAATTCAGGCAGTGAGAGACATCTGGTGGCAACACATGAAGTGTATTCCTCAGTTACTTCATCGTTTGTAGTTAAACCTTTATGTTTGATTCCTTTATGGTAACACCGGTTTGGAACTACATGTATCTCAGGAACACCAGTCCATTCCGAAGAGGAATTCAGCTGAATAAATACCAGAATTTTGAAAAGGAAACGTATGGATGAACACCAACTGTACTTGGACCTCTGAAGTTATATTTCAAATTATTTCGAGCTCGTAGCCGTCACACGAGCAGAATTATTCCTTAAAATTTATACCACATTCCGATATTTATTGCAAACGCTATAAATGAGGGTGCTAGCCAAGCAGAACACGTATTGCCAAGAAAAAATAAATCCTTGTGGCGAGTTGTTCATTATGACTGTGTTAACTTAATAATTCCGATGCATAACGTAGAGATTTGAAAGCAAGTCTCACGCCAGTAAAATAATGAATGTCATATTCTTTGTCCACTGCCAAACCGTTACGCTTCTATCTTGGTGGGGATTTTGCAAAAGATGTAGGGTATAACCAGACTTCACGGGTGTGGTACCACATGGAGAACATCAGAGGACACTCTCCCTACACTCCTTCGCTGACAGGACATACATGTATTGTCTTGTTGAACTATAAGGAATTGGCTTCCAAAACAAGAGACCTAGCACCCTGACGCTTTGCAGAAATTTCCACCAGCTTTGTCTTCCACCAGAACAAAGATGGATGCCAGACCATTAAGAGCGTCAGTTCGGAAAATATTCTTTATAAAGACCCCTTTCAACTGAAATATTAGTTGGTGACCCCCTTGCGGTTTCAAGACGCTTCCATTACCATGTTGCGAAACTTGATGGCATGGTCAATCTATAACCCCACGGGAAGTGACCAACTGAACCGTGTTAAAAGGAACCGAGGTTTTTTTTGGCGCAACCCATTCCGTGTGCCTCAAAAAACATGTGTCCTAAGGGTAAGCCAGAAATGGAAGACTACTTACATATCTACTCCAGCAGTTTGTGGTTAGGACTTGATTCTTTTCGTCTAGATCCAGGATTTGTATGAGGGCCAATCCGTAGGAAACGGATATCTTATCGGTTGTGTTGTACACAGGCCGGCCGACCTGACCAACTTGCGTATAGTTGCCCAGAAGATCTTTTATAAGCCTCTTCTCATCAGACAGCGCAATTCCCTCTGGAAGTAGAGACATGAGATAACGGTAAGACATCTTCTTAGCAGGTAGTTTTAGAGTCAACGTTTACAAAGGTGAGAGTAATAGAGGTCTAATGCTGCGATTTTCGACGGGATTCTTGATCTGCAGATGGACGGAGACGGACCGCTGATGCGCTTCCCCGCGATGGCTGAAAATGGAAGCTGAAATGGTGTTAGATGTTCCTGAAAGGATACAGAGGACACCATTTTGGGAATTTTTGTTGAGCATCACCTTCAGCAGAGCGAAATATCTGTGCCTGTCTTATCGACACTTGCCAGACCTCAGACCAAAAATCAATATGAAAATCTGGTCTGCAACATTTTCCTTGTTCTTCAGACATGCAAACTATCAGCAAGGAGAGCATACTGGGAAGCACAATCTCATTTGTTGAAGTTTCACGAAGAATTCATTTGATAAGTGCCATCCTTGCCCGTTCCTTTCAGCACGAATGACGCCATCAACATTAAACGCCAGATCAGGTGTGAAAACATGACTATATTTTTTCATATTCTAAACTGGATTTGATGTAATTGAAGTGACTTTGTGTTTTATACTATTTTATTCATCTATTTACGTCAGGAAGTGGGCTTCAGCGCATCATGGCTGCCCACTTCAAGACAAGTTATTTGGTACATATAAATGGCAATGGGTCGACAAAATAAAGCAATAATTCACTTCTGGGATTTTGAATAAGTTCACTTCTGGGATTTTGACTTGAAACTGCCTGAAGAAGACCCCGATTTGGGGTCGAAAATTTGCGAATATGGAAGACGACTTGTATTTTTGTAAATGGCAACAGTGCCAAAAAGCGAAAGGTATGGAAACTAAGGATCAATTTGAAAAGCACGAAATAAAATTCACTGGACCAGATCACTTACACTGTTAGAAAAGCGTTAGAAAAAAACAGAAGAATTTAACAGAGTTTTCTGGCAGCAGTGTTTCAAGCACTTCCTGTGAAATTACAGGAGCCATTTTTTTATTTAAAGGCATTGCATCTGAACTAATGACCTGCGTTTTATGTTACACCTTGGAGGGACCGTCCAAACAAAGGATCATGGGCAATGACATAATATTCCTTTGACCCTGAATCCTTTCTGTAAATTTACAGAAATGCTTGAAACTCTGCTGCATGCATTGACTATTCTGTAGAATCTTCTGTTTTTTCTAACAGTGTAGATCTGGAGACTAAAAATATGGTCTTACTTTCAGTCAAACTGGTCAAAAAGGGAACGGTCGGTATATACTAGCATAAATAAATAAATCAGATTGATTTATTTATGATACTAGTACGCCAGCTACACTGACGTCAACCTATTTTCGTCGAACTACCGATGACAACATTTTAAACGGACATGTTAGAAAAATGTGATTAGAGCGTCATATTGCTGTCGCAAAATATAACGTGTGACTGTCATTCAATGGAACGTTGATGGCTATCGACATCTCCGCTGACTGTTAGATTGGGAAGCCCCACCGAAAATTGACGCGAAGCCCATTATTGCATTGTCACGTAATTTCTAAGGTATTTGGTTGCTGCAGCAATCAGGGGATCTCTTTTTCTTGCGAAGATTGACGTATTCAATTTCAACGGGTTGGCCAACATGAAACAGGATGCAAATGATTATAGATTACTGATAACTTACAAAATGCCAACAGAAAGTTATCAAATTATGCAAATGGACTGATATTAGAGTTCCTGGAAACTAAAACGTGATTTTTTTACAAGTATACGTGTCAATGTCCGTGACGTAAGAGAGAGAAGTGATGCAACGGTAAAATTATGGCCAAACATACATGTATATTGAAGACCAACGGGGTTCAGTCCAGAACACCGACGGGTATATTGGGAAATAAGGACTGAGGTTCGAGCACAGGCAGCCTCCAATGTAATGGACTAGCCAATGTACTGTGACTATACATAATCTGCATTGCTGACCCTGCAACTCTAATTTTAGGAAGGAGTTTGACCTCGGAAAATGCATGACACAAAATACGCAACCAAAATCAAAGGGACATCTCAGTCTCCACACAGTCAAGTCGGTCGCAGTGTGTCCCTAGGTCCATCAAGTCAAACATAACGGTCACTGCTAGGAGTGGATATCTTAAGATTACCATGCCTGCAACGCATTTGTATTGTTACAATAGTGAGGTTTCGCAAATCTGACGAAACACGAAGTACGAAATACGAAATTGGACTTCATTTCCATGACGTAATGTACATGTATTTCAGGAGATGGTTGGTACCACAAATTTCGTCTGCTGCAAGAGCGTCTTTTAGCGTATGATGTTAGACCGATAGTTACGGTGTATTTTTAACTTTGAAATTTATCTTTTATCCGTTTCCACTTCGTAGATACGACGAGGAAATTTAAAAATTCAAGATGTAGGCCAACCATAACTCTCTCGGTCTTTCATGATATGCTAAAAGACGCACTGGCGGCAGGGTCATTTGTGGTAGCAACCATCTCCTGAAATACATTACGTCATGGAAATGAAGTCCAATTTCGTATTTCGTACTTCGCGTTTCGTCAGATTTGCGAAACCTCTACTATTACTGCACTATTAGCAGTGCAGTTGACTGATGCACTGAATGTGCACGATGTCAGCATAAAGCAACACTTGTAAAAAACTCACGCATTAAGAAATTTACACTACAACTGTTGCTAAGTCACAGAAAGGAAAGTTAAACAATTCGATGAACGTATATCAAATCCTTACACTAGATCAGCAATCTTCCAATGCGTGACTGCCTCACATTAACTGAGAATTAGTATTTTTTCACTGGAGCGTATAATGTCTATGATGGGTTTAGTCCACCCTTGTCGCCGGGGAAACACACATTTAGTATCTAGAATTGAACTTTGTATGTGGTACATGAGCACTGACTAACCTCTCATCAGTCATCTGTCTTAAAGGGAGACTCCACTCATTGTAAACTTTTGATTTTTTATCAATCCATGGAGACTATTGCCATGAGAGGTGATGTCACTTGTGTCTATAGGCTGAAGACCATTATTGTAGGGAATGACCTAATACCATAAAGGAATCAACCATAAAGGTTCAACTTACATGTACAAAGTTAACATTTTATAAATGTGGACAATTTCCCTTTAAACCTCAACAGATTTGCATTTTGACTATTCCATATGATAGGCAAGACCCTTCTGCACGTTCACTGCAAATTTTGTTGAATTCCGACTAGTTGATCTTATGATACAGAAGGACTGAATTAATGAGAACCCCACGAACGATGTGAGCGCAGGGTCATCTGTATGTACATTTGAATAGGCTAAGGTACATTTGCACATGGAGCACAAATTGTCCTGAAAGTCGCTCTGTTATCCCCAGAAATGGAATTCAAAGCATCAAGTTGACAGGTTCATGTACATGTACAGTCTTTCAAATAAGTAAATGGACAGCGTGTTTTTCAAATATCGTCGAGATAAAACAAGATAATTGGATGCGGTTTTCAACATTGTGCTGATTTCAACTATTGTTATCGTTTACCAAGGTTTGGTGAACCCGAAACCTATAATAAGATACTTGCAGATGGATGGCATCAATGGCTCTGTGCTATCACATTCAGGCAGAAAAATGGCAAAGATGTTGGCGAAGAACAAACTACTCGTTATCAATTCATGATTGATGTACATGTACGGCGGTTACAGGGTGAAGAAGCATGGTGCAATGCACTGTGAGATACAATGATATCAGCATAATGTGTGTAAGGGAGTAAGAAATAAAAGTAGAAAATAAGAAGTGGGAAATTTTAGAATTTTGCGCGAATTTTTCAATTTCTCAAATTGGAAGACATTTTTTCCCCATTTTGATAAACATCGCCAGAAAAATCAGACAAAATGTCATGTAATTTTAAGAAAATTTCCCAAAATGGAAAAAAGTTTCTCCCAATTTGAGGAATTGAAAAATTCGCGCAAAATTCCAAAATTTCCCACTTCTTATTTTCCACTTTTATTTCTTACTCTCTTGCTGTGTTGGCAAGACAAAACAAACCGATGTCCAATAGGAACAGGGGCGGATCCAGGATTGGGGAAAAGAGGGGCGTCCTGTGTGAGGAACATGATTGAAATTTGCGCCAAATTCCAGAATTTCACGGTTGATTTTACAGACTTGTTGGCCAAAAGAGGTCGTGCGCCCGCCCCCTTGGATCCGCGCCTAAGAATCAAAAATTAGCTTATTTTACGTCATTTGCTTGGAAGGTAAGCTTTGCACATAATGGACAATTTTACCAGCCATCAACGACTGCGAACTCCACCACTTTGCCAGGCACAAGAACAGTCCCTACAGCATGAATCAGCGGCAGCAGACACATTATTATCAATTCTAGTGACTTATTCCGCGTTAGATTTAATTTGCTCGGACGCAAACTCGATCTTCTCATACATTTCGGGATGTTCTTGGTAATGCTGCTGGCTTAGGTCACGTGTGTGATCAATCGCTACGTTCCCCGGCCCCAGTAAATCTCTCGACACATCCTGTCCGAAAAAGTAACGGGCTGCTACTGTTGTTAATGGTTATGCGATGTGATCCATTACAAATCAGAATTCAAATTGTGTACGAATGAAATGTCTATCTTTCTTCATTATTTGTATGGATAATATCATACATGTACACAAAATCATAAAGGAATCAAACATAAAGGTTTAACTGCGAGCGATGAAGTAACTGAGGCATACACTTTATGTGTTGCCACCAGATGTCTCTCACTGCCTGAATTTTGGCTTTACGTAATAGGCAGGAGCTTCAACTTTTTTTATGGTACTGGGGTACATGAATCCATCAACTTGACGCCTTGAATTCCATTTCTGAGGATAGCAGAGCTATTTTCAGCACAATTAGTGTTCCATGTGCAAATGTACGTAAAGCGCCGCTCCTCCTGACAGTTTCCTGTCAGCAATATTTGACTATCTGACAGCAAACTTTCGATAGAAAACTGTCACGTGGAGCGGCGCCTTTAGCCTATTTAAATGTACACACTAGATGACCCTGCGCTCTCATCGTTCGTGGGTTTCTCATTAATTCAGTCCTTTTGTATCATAAGATCAACTAGTCTGAATTCAACAAAATTTGCACTAAACATGCAGAAGGGTCTATCCTATCATGTGGTAGAGTCAGAATGCAAATCTGTTGAGGTTCAACGGGATACTGTCCACATTTATAAAATGCTATATTTGTAAGTTGAACCTTTATGCTCGATTCCTTTATTACAAATTCCATTAAATGTCTGATACACCGTAATACATAACGCGACCACGAACGTGGTAGAAAAAGCTTTGTACAGACGCAGCGCAGCGAGGAAAGAAAAAGAGCTTTTGCCGCGTTCGCCTTCGTCGTCACGCCATGTATAAACCGGTCTTTCAAGCTGGGATGAAATTGACATTCGACTGCAAGGATTTCATTTCAACAGATGAGACTTACAGTCTTTCTTGGCGGAAAACCAACCTCCGTGAGACAATTATCAGATCAAGCTAGACATACGTGCTTTTATGCATGCATGTCTGGCATGATACCACAAAAGTCCTGGTTTTTCGCCAAAACCGTCTCTAAAGGTCAGCATAAACGATAGCTATGTTCACTTTTAAATGCAGTAAATGAATTTAACTTCGTAATACAGATGAAATGCCATCGAAGATGACATACTGATTACCAGACTACAGTGTGTCTAGTATGTAAATGCTATTGGCATATCGCTGGCTAGAGGATCCAGTTGAACCATGCTAAGTGGTATCCGCAAAATATTTTTATATTCAACCAAAATTTGACACCCGACAATCCGTGACCCATTGCACTTTAACATCACCCTCTGGAATTGATCGGCTGCTCAGCAGTGTAATCTCATGTTAAACACTCAACAACCAAATGTACAGTGCAACGCTTGCTATCAGCATACAGATGCTTGAACACTCTAGAAGACGGATGGACTTAGGTTTCCATTGAATGCTCTCCAGCAATCGACTAGAGATAAGTACATTATATACTAGCACTAGAGGAAGATCATGAGATAGGATGTCAGCAGGAGAAATGTACAGCGTTTCCTGTGAAACGCCGGTAAAAAAACTTATTGTCTATTCTGTATGCAGCTGGGATATCCCACGTGAATGCTGTGTAACTAACGCTGATGATTAGTGGCCTGCCGGCGTTTGTCCTGGTGGTATGTATTCCTCTCATTCTTTAGAATCATGGAAGCAGAGAAATAAATCAACAAAAAAAACGTCTTATCGAAAAAACAATTGCGAGAGCGGTGTCGGGGAAGATGCCATACATTGCCCCGTCTAAGGTATCCTCCTTCGCGAAATTGCTGGGGTTAGTCTGACAAACTGATGGTATAGGACGCGCATAGAAGGCAAGGCCGGAAGGGAAACAACAGAAGGGAGTGTTTCAACAAGAGGCCCATGGGCCTTGCGCTCAGCTGACATTTGATGTCTCGGCTTGATGAGGCACATGAGGCACACTGCAGTCTTAGGAACATTAGTCGGTGATGTCAAATTTTATTCACCTGTACAATTTTGCCAAGAATGAATCGCACTTTATTTTGACTGCTGGACTGGTGGACTGCTGGACTGACACACTGACGCCACTGAATACCTATTTGACTAGCTCCGCTGACCTTTGGTCAGCTGAGCTAAAAAGTGTTCCGTCCGACACCAAAAATATTTCACCATTCTTTTGTCTACTATTGACAGGCTGTTTCTTGAAACTCTACAATATTCATGTCAGATCTACATTGTAGGTATCATGGAACTCTAAATTATTACACTGCAAACTGATTGATCTGCATGTATTAGCCCTTTAAAGTCTGACAACAGAAAGAAGTTTTGGTGTCGGACGGAACGATAGATTTTGCTGCATGGTAAGCTCAATATTTTTTGATACCCTCCTCTAAATAAGTGTAGGCCTACACTGTACATCCCAGATGGAGAAACTAATAGCTAGAGGTCTACATGTATGTTATTGATTACTACGTATATCTGATTTTTGGAAAATCAATGGCACAAATCTTTGTGATCATTTCAAAGTTGAATTTTGCCCCATTTTCTTGGGTGACCAATTTTGGAACACACCCAAAACTACTTCTTATCTCGTTCACAAGGATTTCAAACGAAAATTATACTCCAAAGAAACTCTGGAGTGTTAAGGCAAAACTAGCAGTTAAATTTTTTCAGTTTTGAGAAATATGCTTTAGAAGATGAGACCAAACCTAGGGCCGATTTAATAGACGTTTGCTAAGCTAACCATTGGTTCCACCAAAAATAGATAAGGGGGCGAAAAATGTACACCTAAATTTTCACCAAAAAGCCCCGTTTGGATGGATATTAAGCGCTGTACAGAGCTTAGCAAACGTCTATTAAATCGGCCTCTATGTAGTGAGTCAAAAATGGTATCAACTCAAATTTGAGCAAAATGTGACTTGCTAGGTTTTGCCTTAACACTCAAGAACTGTTTACATGTAACGTTTCCTGCTTCATGTCGGCTTACTTTTTCTTTAGAAATTATCCACACCATCAGGCTTCAGGTGCGACACCCTTGTTGACGACTGCTACAGAGCACTGCCTGCATGTGGCGTTATTACATTCATTAAAACTCACAACACATTTCCTTCATCCGCTATAATGAAGTTTCTGATTGAAACGTGCGAAGCAAATGAGGGCCGTTAAAAGAAAATGATTTGTTGACTTCGATACAAACTCGTCTGACTTGCTTAAAACACGGCGAACACGAGGCTTTCAGATGTTTCTCTGCATTCTCCAGCGCAGTGGGATTTTAAAGAGTAATAGTGCTGCATAGCACTCCATTAAGGAACTACGATGTCGACTTATATCCAAAAAATGTTCCTAATGTACGTGAATTATTGAGGAGATTCGAGTAAATTGCCACTCTTAGGCTCGTAGTGACGATGGTAGAGAAGATTGCATAAGGTGTCACTGTGTTGGAAAGATGCACCGCTTTGGCATAACGACAAAAACATTTGACATGGCCAGTTTTCGCATGGTTGCACTAAGGTGGAGAGGGAAATGACAGTCAGTGTTTTATAGTCTAGTCCGTTGTTAAGGAGACTGGCATCTCTGGTATCGCATGCCTATTTGCAGTGCGTTGCAAAGGCAATTGCCAAATCAAAGGGGCTGTTCATTTTCGTCACTTGAGAAATCTGAGTTGTGATCCTTGAGAAAATGGAGAAAGCTAAGAAGCTGCAAATTGCAGGGATTATTCTGAACAGTATAACAAATAATCCCTGCAATTTGCAAGTGCATAACTTTTTCCGTTTTCCCAAGGATCACAAATCAGATTCCTCAAGTTACGAAAATGATCAGCCCCTTTCAGCGTGTCACAAAATCAGTATATTTCAGTGGGTACATGTACATGTGTATCATTAATCATATTTGTATAGAAGAGTTTCGTAGCAGCCATTTTGCCAAAATTAGGTCATATCGCCATAGGAGTGACCGGGGTGACAGATGATTGGTTCTCCCATCCTCCCAGTGGGGAAATCCCCATGACGATGACCTACATTGTAATTTTGGCAAGATGGCTGCTGTAAACGAATTTGCAAAGGTACAGCAATTGAACCGGTGTTTAATCCAATGCATTACGACGTTTTTTTGCAAAGCACACTCTTCGATTTCCAGTTCTTCCCAAAAACATATCGACTCCAACTTCAAGAGAAACTTCACTGAACTTTGACGAAATTTTTTTCTCCAGGGGGCTACCCAGTTTGCCATTTTAAGTCCACTCATTTGATTGCGGATATACTTGAGGGATATTTCCATATTGAAGTAGAGAACCACGTCATGTTTGATTGTTCGCTATACATCATTCCTAAAATCCTAAGAGGAGGCGATGACTTTCTCGGTCGGACAAGTTGACAAGGCAAAAGTACTATAGATTCTCAATCATTGTTACTCAAGTCACTTGTCTGATATATAATTCATCTGTCTTGCGGGAGATTTAGTAGTCGCATTTCCCTGGAATTACAGATGACATACAATGTGATTAGTTCTAGAAGACGACCAGATACGTTTATCCCTCTCTGCAATGAACCCAACATAGCTACAAAAGAGCTTTCGAAAAGATGTGATAAGTATTTCTTTCATCGAGCGTGGTCGTGGTTATTTCCCCTAAGCCATCCCACCGCCTTCTTTTTCAAAAAGGTTTTTCTACTTTGACTAGTCATTACCTCCTTGTATACCTTTGAGCAAAGAACAGCGCTGGTGGGGAGGCGAGCTTGGTTGATTTTGTTCAGTACGCTTAGGTTTCGGAAATAGTGCGGTATGCTATGTATTCACGTAGGATTTTTTGCTAAAATTGATATTTTTGCTGTTTTGGCTTCAATAGGGACCATTCTGTCAGAAAATAACGGGGTGCAAATTTTTAGACCCCTCCTTCACTTTCTGGGGGGGGGGGTCACTTCATTCTTGGCCCCTAAAAGCTATTGTGTACCTATTTCTGCTTTAAAAGTGTAATAAACCATCTCAGAATATTGAAAAACTTACAAAACGACTGGGGTCCTAAAATGGGTGACCCCCCAGAAAGACGGTGGGGTCTGAAAAATTTGAACCCCATCAATTTCCGATAGTTTGGACCCTAAAGAACCCAGAACTGCAAAAATCAACTTTAGCACAAAAATCCTACGGGAGCCGTTTTCTTGACACACCATACCGCACTAAAAGGGCAGAAATATCGCAGTTCTAAAATAAGAAGTAAATCAGGGCACACGAAGGCGGTTCAACACGGTTCCAAACCGTGCTGAACCGCCCAAAATGACGGCGGTTTGGTTCGGCACAAGTAGGTGAAAACACGGTGTGGATAAGGTGGTGANGTAATGTCTTGTCCACTTATCTGTCCCACTCCCGAGCCTGGCAAAGAATGACGATATCTTTAACTTACAATGTAGGATTTGGTCATTTTTTCCGAGTTCAGCAATGGGACAGGTAAGTGGGAATTTAGAGTATTATGGTGTCACTACGGCCCAATCCAATACATATAGCGGACACATTCATTCTTGCTTGAGCACCAATCAAGAGGAGTTTCTTTTGCATTGGTCCGCTAGAACTTTGCTGCCATCTTTTGGCAATACGCGCAGCTGACTGCTCCTATTACTATCAAGCATGCTGGTCTACTGCAGTGCCTCCCAAAAAGAACTGGAAATAATGGAATTTTCTACCTCAACCGGGGTCTTCCTCAGGCACTTTCTAGTAGAGATCCCAGAAATGAATTTCTGAGCTACAGTGTATAACTGAGAAGATGGCGATGAATTATATGAACTCTCCGACGGCCAACTACTGACCGTTTTGTTCCATTTTAATTTTCTGTTTTTTCTGAGACACACTGTATCAGTCAGAATAAGAAGAAGTACACGTCAGCTGATCGCCATGCTTTTAATCTTCCAAGTTGATGTCAGTTGCAGAGAAGCCCATCATCGCATCAACTCCATTTTTGACACAGTTTTCTTAGTACCTCCCAAGGGGAAATCAACCTACTTCCTATTCAACCGGTTCGGGGTTTTCTACTTGCCATTCTCCACTGGGATGTCCCAGGTTTGCAGTAAAGAAGGTTATAATGTCCATATTTGATCGAGGTAGACCACATCCATTAGGGAAGAAACGTTAATAATCATGATCATGAAGAGGAATCTAACTCAGAACACTCTACATTTTTCTAAAGAGATAAGTTTCGTTCTTTCGCATTGGTTGCCATTATCACTGTTGACGAAGAGCTCTCAAGGAGCTCTAAAGTACAGCCACAATGCTCTAATTGTTACATAAATCATACAGCATTCTGATGGGATTTGGATGGCCTTGATAATTAATATCAAGTAGGAATGAAATTATGGGTAAGCCGAGGTCTGCTTCAGAATACGTTCATCGTTTAAATTGTATGGTTATGTCAGAAAATTGACAGCAGTACTTGATTGATCATTTGACTGAAGTGGTTTTAATAGCATACTTGGAGTTGTTTGGCCGAGTCAGCTTACAGCGGCGGAGCATTGGCAGCATGTTGAAGTAAAGCTTGGTTTATCAGAGTTTGCCTAGTACGACAATGAAAATGGCAGAATGATCAACAGCATTTGCCGAACGTTCTACTGAAACGATTATACCAGGATCCTGTTTCATGAAGTCATTTTGGTTCACGAAGCCACCGCTAGGGCTAGAAGGCTTTGGTTCTGGCGGCCATCTTTGCGGCATAAAAGTTGTCGCCGATCTATTCATAGCAGGCCCGTAGCATAGGGACGGGGGGGGGGCAAATGCCCCCAGGCCAATTGTTAAAAAAACGTTTTTCAGCAAAATCAAATGGGATAAAAGATCAGTATTGTTCGACGTGTCTCAGAATGCAGGAAATTGACCTCAAATTGCATCTCAGAGCTTCTAATTTTCAATTTTTTTATGGGGAGGTCCCCAGACCCCCCGCAAAACCGACCCTTCGGCGCTGCCTACGTCCGTAGAGCTCGTCTGCTTAAAATGCCCCCACCCAGTGAAAAAAAGCTAGCTACAGCCCTGTATAGATCATTATGTTGATATCGCAGGTTATTTTTAGAATGGGGTACCCGTAGCCACGTGGGTGCTAAATGTAATCGAACATGCCGAATCGCGCGGAATGGCAACACCGAAGACACCGAAGAAGTTTCTTGATGAGAATGTTTGTATGTGTTGCAGATCTGTGACAAAAGCTCAAAATCATCGCCGTTTTTTAGACCGGGGGAAAAATTTTACGGGAAATTGGACTCCTACATTGACGTCAGCAGTAAAAGGGCAGCCAGAGCCGAAGCCTTCTAGCCCTAGCGGCGGCTTCGGGGACCAAAATGTCATAAAATGGTACCAAAACTTCAATGCATTTTCCATTAGGTTTAAGGTACCATTAGCTTAAAGTCACTTTTTGAAACAGGCCCCTGCGGCCGGTTGCACAAAAGTTGAAAAGATGAATGTCTGTTAACTTAACTTTTCCTGTTAAAATCCCTAACTTGGTTTTAACTAACAAAACTAACATTTTGGGATAAGTTAACGCCAAGATAAGCTAACAGTGGTTTTTTAACTTTTGTGCAACCGGCCTCTGGCCTTTAAACGCTGTTATTTATGTTTTTCGTCGGTTGTTCAATACCCTAGATCTCGCGGAGTCATACTCGACCTGCTGATGACCATGATACATGTATACGAGGATTATTTGTATATGTCAAAAAAAAATGTCGCGACTTATAAATAAAACTACAGCATATAATCAAGGACATGCATCATGCACTGCTGCGTGGGCCCGATCCGTTGACATAGGCATGGTTATTTACGAAGCCTCCGAGACTGCCACAGCCATTAAAAGAAGAGGGTTCAGAAATGGTGATGAGAGTGCTGGGATGACGACCGCAGAAATATGATAAATCGTCCATGCAGGACCACTAGGTTATGTTTATAATGCGGTTTTGAGTTATGACATTTCGTGTTGGGACCGTTTTACAATGAATGATCACGGCCTCATCGTGTATGCAACATGCTTGGCCTAACCGTATTATGTTTGATCTAGAGGGGGATTCTTTGCATTGTCAACTCTGGAGTATGCAGAGAACCGCGCTTAATGGCCGATAAACATAACTTTCCTACTAACTGAGCAGGAGATTACTCACCCTGGAGGCAAGATTTTCACTGAAAAATTGAAATGCTAGGCTAACCCATCATTCATTTGGTTGCCTTCTTTCCAGCAGCATCTGTAGAATCATGATGGAACGCTTCAAAAAATATCATTTTATGCACTTGACTCGGATGTCATCTCTCGATCAAAGACCCAGTTTGTCTTCAATTCGATACTTCTAATACTACCCGCACTCTCCTTTTCCGCAGATCAATTTCAACGGAGTTAGAGATTGATTTAACAATAATGTACTTCCTCGGTATTTGAGTCAGTTGTATCCAGCAGGTTATTATTTGTGGCATCTTCAATAAAATGGATTAAGCTTAAATACGATTAGCGAACAACAAATTAGCATACACTTCCTTGAATAATAGCATATTCATTTAGAATTTAGAATGTCCAGTATCAGTGAGGTTTCTTCTACTGTAACGCCAATCCGGCGGGCGCAGGTTCGACACTAGTGAGCTTTCGCAAGCGCCCGGTTAGGCCGTACGACGACGTTTATCTATTGTGTGGGTATACCCAAACAATAGATAAACGTTGTCGTATGGCCTAACCGGGCGCTGGCGAAAGCTCACTAATAGCTCTTTGTTTACCGACATTGCATGACCACGTAGGCCTAGGCCTGTATGTATTGTTGACCATTCATTGTACTGACCGGTGCAGTTGCCATTATTGTATGCGGAGATCCTCGCCCTTCGGCTGCTCGCGGTTGAATGACAGCGCCATCTAGTCTAGGTCGGGGGAATATCGGGTTTGGAGAAGGTGTTTCAACACCGACTAGGGTGTTTGTATTTCACCTACCTGCCGCGCTGTGGCGTGGCAGGTATTTTTTTGTCAACTTGCGCGGTGGTGTAATGAATCTAGTTCAGCTTTAAGTCGACACAGTGTGACACGGGCTTAACCGTTGTTCCCCATTCCGCGGGCAGGAAAGATCGATCAAATGCCAGAGCGTGAAAGAGTTATTCGGTACAGCCTAGGATATACTTATTGACGAAGACCAAGATCCTTCAATACCACGATGCTTTTTGCATGTCTCCACACAAGCCAGCCAATCATTGCGATATGAAGCTAGAACTCCCTCCGGCTTCCTTAATTGACGCTGTACCACCCTCCGTATTGGCCAAACGATGTTTCATTTCCCTTAACCTCCGGGCAGTGTCCTCTAGGAACGACCTCAACCAGCACGATTAACACTACCAACCCAAACAAACCAGGGGACAAGGTTCTTCATATCGGCATGCGGCAACTTGTTCTCTCAAATTGTCTCCACCAAGAAACTAGCACTGGTCGGTGAAAAGGTTGCTCGGCGTGATTGGAAGGGTAATTGCCTTCGGAAGACGTATAGCGAAAGCACCGAGACACACTTTCAAGGTTCCCCTGGGATTAGCAACGCTGATTCCCATGTAGCGTACACTTTGACAAACGAGCCTGCCTCGTTGACCCTGGACTGCAGAAGGCCGATCTTTAGTTATATACTAAAGAGCATTAACTTCTTCGATTTCAGTACGATACGTGTTGGTAGTGGTCATGTTCGCACGGAGTAGGTTCGAACCTGATCGAGGCCAGTTCACTTGCTTTTTGTACCGTGAAAAAGCTATGCAACCTCTGTTATCCTTCCCTTTACAAAGCACAAAAAGAAAGTCAACTGGCCTCGAACAGGATCGAACCGACTCCGTGTAGGCCTAAAAAGGCCTAGTGTAGGCCTAATCCGTACTACATCCTCCGCCAAAACTCAACAACACGAACCAGCTAATACCTGTTATGGTCACCCCAATGTTATATAGCCTACATGTAGATGAAAATACGATTCAACATCTCTTACTCCCGTCAATCTATTGTAATGTCACACTGGCACACGGGCCTCACTGAAAAAACGGCGCTACACCGGTATGGAACTAGCTCAGGAACACCATTTCGAAGAGGAATTCAGCTGAATAAATACCAGAATTTTGAAAAGGAAACGTATGGATGAACACCAACTGTACTTGGACCTCTGAAGTTATATTTCAAATTATTTCGAGCTCGTAGCCGTCACACGAGCAGAATTATTCCTTAAAATTTATACCACATTCCGATATTTATTGCCTGCGCTGTAAATGAGGGTGCTAGCCAAGCAGAACACGTATTGCCAAGAAAAAATAAATCCTTGTGGCGAGTTGTTCATTATGACTGTGTTAACTTAATAATTCCGATGCATAACGTAGAGATTTGAAAGCAAGTCTCACGCCAGTAAAATAATGAATGTCATATTCTTAGCCCAATAACAGTATATCACTGTTGGATATATAGGCCAAACAGGGGCGTAACTAACTTTTATGGCCTATGCTAGGGGGCAAAATTGCTGGAGTCTGGAGGCTAGAGGGTGAAGCCGGAGGAGGGTATGGGGGTCCTCCCCAGAAAAAATTGAAAATCTACAAGTCTGCATATTCCCCATATCTGACACCACAATAACTTGGCTTGAAGAGGGGAAATGGTCTTTTTTAGAGGAAAAATTTGCTTTGTCCCTTTTTGCTCGGAGGGGGGGCTTTGCCCCTGCCCTTTGCCCCTGCCCCCCTCGCTAGCTACGCTCCTGCCGAACCGTTACGCTTCCATCTTGGTGGGGATTTTGCAAAAGATGTACTACATGTAGGGTATAACCAGACTTCTCTAGTTCATTCCACTTCCCAGTGGCGCGAGGTTTATCAACGATAGCTCCGCAACGGCTGGGTCAGATTTGACGAAACATACATGTACGTCAATCGACTTGTCTTTCTTGCCGGTATCTTTCTGCTATCTTCATTTTTCGCGTAAGGCCGACATAACGGATCCCTTTCTCAAAACCCATTTCATTTCGCCATGGTGTTCAGTGCAGTTTACACGTGCGCGATGCATTGCGTCAGTTCAAAATGGCCGCTATTTCGGCCGTCAACACAAACTGAGATTTGTGAAGGAACTTTTTTCTGTCACGTTTTGCGGGAAAATGACAGTGATGATGGCTGTACCGCCAAGAAAGACAAGTCGATTGACGTATGTTTCATCAAAATCGGCCTAGCCGTTGCGGAGCTATCGTTGATAAACCTCGCGCCAATCGGAACTGGAATGAAGAGTAGCTCCCTGACGATTTGCGGAAATTTCCACCAGCTTTGTCTTCCACCAGAATAAAGATGCATGCCAGACCATTAAGAAAGTCAGTTCGGAAAATATTCTTTATAAAGACCCCTTTCAACAGAAACATTAGTTGGTGATCCCCTTGCGGTTTCAAGACGCTTCCATTACCATGTTGCGATACTTGATAACATGGTCAATCTATAACCCCACGGGAAGTGACCAACTGAACCGTGTTAAAAGGAACCGAGTTTTTTGGGGCGCAACCCATTCCGTGTGCCTCAAAAAACATGTGTCCTAAGGGTAAGCCAGAAACGGAAGACTACTTACATATCTACTCCAGCAGTTTGTGGTTAGGACTTGATTCTTTTCGTCTAGATCCAGGATTTGTATGAGGGCCAATCCGTAGGAAACGGATATCTTATCGGTTGTGTTGTACACAGGCCGGCCGACCTGACCAACTTGCGTATAGTTGCCCAGAAGATCTTTTATAAGCCTCTTCTCATCAGACAGCGCAATTCCCTCTGGAAGTAGAGACATGAGATAACGATAAGACATCTTCTTAGCAGGTAGTTTTAGAGTCAACATTTACAAAGGTGAGAGTAATAATGCTGCTATTTTCGACGGGATTCTTGATCTGCAGATGGACCGAGACGGACCGCTGAATCAGATGCGCTTCCCCGCGATGGCTGAAAATGGAAGCTGCAATGGTGTTAGATGTTCCTGAAAGGATACAGAGGACACCATTTTGGGAATTTTTTGTTGAGCATCACCTTCAGCAGAGCGAAATATCTCAGCCTGTCTTATCGACACTTGCCAGACCTCAGAACAAAAATCAATATGAAAATCAGGTCTGCAACATTTTCCTTGTTCTTCAGACATGCAAACTGTCAGCAGGGAGAGCATACTGGGAAGCACAATCTCATTTATTGAAGTTTGACGAAGAATTCATTTGATAAGTGCCATCCTTGCCCGTTCCTTTCAGCACGAATGACGCCATCAACATTAAACGCCAGATCAGGTGTGAAAACATGACTATATTTTTTTTTAAATTCTAAACTGGATTTGATGTAATTGAAGTGACTTTTGTGTTTTATATCATTTTATTCATCTATTTATGTCAGGAAGTGGGCTTCAGCGCATCATGGCTGCCCACTTCAAGACAAGTTATTTGGTACATATAAAGGGCAATGGGTCGACAAAATAAAACAATAATTCACTTCTGGGATTTTGAGTAATTTCACTTCTGGGATTTTGACTTGAAAGTGCCTGAAGAAGACGCCGATGTGGAAAATTTGCGAATATCGAAGTCGACTTGTAAATGGCAATAGTGCCCAAAAGCGAAAGGTATGGAAACTAAGGATCAATTTGAAAAGCACGAAATAAAATTCACTGGACCAGATGACTTCTGGACACTATGGTCTTTACTTTCAGTCAAATTGGTCAAAAAGGGAACGGTCGGTATATACAAGTACGGCAGCTACACTGACGTCAACCTATTTCCGTCGAACTACCGATGACAACATTTTAAACGGGCATGTTAGAAAAATGTGATTAGAGCGTCATATTGCTGTCGCAAAATATAACGTGTGACTGTCATTCAATGGAACGTTGATGGCTATCGACGTCTCAGCTGACTGTTAGATTGGGAAGCCCCACCGAAAATTGACGCGAAGCCCATTATTGCATTGTCACGTAATTTCTAAGGTATTTGGTTGCTGCAGCAATCAGGGGATCTCTTTTTCTTGCGAAGATTGACGTATTCAATTTCAACGGGTTGGCCAACATGAAACAGGATGCAAATGATTATAGATTACTGATAACTTACAAAATGCCAACAGAAAGTTATCAAATTATGCAAATGGACTGATATTAGAGTTCCTGGAAACTAAAACGTGATTTTTTTACAAGTATACGTGTCAATGTCCGTGACGTAAGAGAGAGAAGTGATGCAACGGTAAAATTATGGCCAAACATACATGTATATTGAAGACCAACGGGGTTCAGTCCAGAACACCGACGGGTATATTGGGAAATAAGGACTGAGGTTCGAGCACAGGCAGCCTCCAATGTAATGGACTAGCCAATGTACTGTGACTATACATAATCTGCATTGCTGACCCTGCAACTCTAATTTTAGGAAGGAGTTTGACCTCGGAAAATGCATGACACAAAATACGCAACCAAAATCAAAGGGACATCTCAGTCTCCACACAGTCAAGTCGGTCGCAGTGTGTCCCTAGGTCCATCAAGTCAAACATAACGGTCACTGCTAGGAGTGGATATCTTAAGATTACCATGCCTGCAACGCATTTGTATTGTTACAATAGTGAGGTTTCGCAAATCTGACGAAACACGAAGTACGAAATACGAAATTGGACTTCATTTCCATGACGTAATGTACATGTATTTCAGGAGATGGTTGGTACCACAAATTTCGCCTGCTGCAAAAGCGTCTTTTAGCGTATGACGTTAGATAGAATTACGGTGTATTTTTTACTTTGAAATTTATCTTTCGTTTCCACTTCGCAGATACGAAGAGGAAATTAAAAAATTCAAGATGTACCATAACTCTCTCGGTCTTACATGATATGCTAAAAGACGCACTGGCGGCAGGGTCATTTGTGGTAGCAACCATCTCCAGAAATACATTACGTCATGAAAATGAAGTCCAATTTCGTATTTCGTACTTCGCGTTTCGTCAGATTTGCGAAACCTCTACTATTACTGCACTATTAGCAGTGCAGTTGACTGATGCACTGAATGTGCACGATGTTATCAGCATAAAGCAACACTTGTAAAAAACTCACGCATTAAGAAATTTACACTACAACTGTTGCTAAGTCACAGAAAGGAAAGTTAAACAATTCGATGAACGTATACCAAATCCTTACACTAGATCAGCAATCTTCCAATGCGTGACTGCCTTACATTAACTGAGAATTAGTATTTTTTCACTGGAGCGTATAATGTCTATGATGGGTTTAGTCGACCCTTGTCGCCGGGGAAACACACATTTAGCATCTAGAATTGAACTTTGTATGTGGTACATGAGCACTGACTAACCTCTCATCAGTCATCTGTTTAAAGGGAGACTCCACTCATTGCAAACTTTTGAATTTTTATCAATCCATGGAGACTATTGCCATGAAAGGTGATGTCACTTGTGTCTATAGGCCGGAGACCATTATTGTAGTGAATGACCTAATACCATAAAGGAATCAACCATAAAGGTTCAACTTACAAATTTAACATTTTATAAATGTGGACAATTTCCCTTTAAACCTCAACAGATTTGCATTTTGACTATTCCATATGGTAGGCAAGACCCTTCTGCACGTTCACTGCAAATTTTGTTGAATTCCGACTGATTGATCTTATGATACAAAAGGACTGAATTAATGAGAACCCCACGAACGATGTGAGCGCAGGGTCATCTGTGTGTACATTTGAATAGGCTGACGTACATTTGCACATGGAGCACAAATTGTCCTGAAAGTCGCTCTGTTATCCTCAGAAATGGAATTCAAAGCATCAAGTTGACAGGTTCATGTACCTCTTCACCACAAAAAAAGTTGAAGCTCGTGCCTATTACGTAAAGCCAACATTCAGGCAGTGAGAGACATCTGGTGGCAACACATGAAGTGTATCCCTCAGTAAGTTCATCGTTCGCAGTTAAACCTTTATGGTTGATTCCTTTATGCTAATACGTAATCGTTGGCCCAAACGGGCGGTTGCGAAAACTTTGTATTGTCAGCTTCTCGCCCACTACGCTGCGTCCCTATTTAGACGATCACCAATATTCATATGATAGGATGCCTAATCTGTGTATCGTAGTCAATATAAAACTGCTGACCACTTTTGAAGTAGACAGAAATTACCAACGGATCCGCTGAGTAGTCTGCATGGCTGATACATTTGTCACTTGTCATGTCAAGTTTATTGAAATAGTTGATTGGGTATGCCAGTTTGCAAGCGCTCAGTAGCCCATCACAAATATACTTGACTGTCTCCATCAAGAGGTCAGGATTTACAAACATTGTTAGAAAAGGCAAATATACATATAAGAGATAGATAGCCTTATTATCACTTTATACTTATATTTGCAAAATGTAGCGCACATATCAGTAAGTTTTCGCAAACCTGACGAAAAAACGAAGTAAGAAATACGAAATTGGACTTCACTTCAAGGATCAAATGTACTTTTGGAGATGGTTGGTGCCACAAATATCGCCTGGTGCAAGAGCGTCTTTTAGCGTATGACGCAAGACCGATAGAGTTGCTGTGTATATTACACTTGGAAATTTATCTTTCGCTTCCACTTCGTAGCTACATGTACGAAGTGGAAATTTACAAATTCAAGGCGCACCAAAACTCTCGGTCTTACATGATGTGCTAAAAGACCCTCTGGCAGAAGGGATATTTTATGGTACCAACCATCTCCTGAAATACACTAGATCGTGGAAATGAAGTAGAATTTCGTACTTCGTATTTCGTTAGGTTTGCGAAAACTCACTATATTACTAAGCGTATACCACGAATGAATGCAGTTCGACAAAAAGAAATGGCATGATACAATAAAATACCCCACTAATGAGTGATATGGATACCCCAGCAGGGTGTGCCAGACCTACTTCCAATGAATTCCAAGGATCAAAACAAAACTATCGCATTATCCATTCAGCTCAGGTTCACAAAACCTAATTTTGAATAGAATAGATGACTAGGTGACACAATTAGTCGACAGTATTCTGCACTCTCTCTGTTCACCCATTTCAACCCAGACGTCAATTTCCGCTAAATCATGTCTGAGAATCGAATTTTCGAATCTGTATCAGCTAAATGTCAAAAGGATATTTGTTTGATGGTTTGGGGTGAATTCTTTATAAACGAAATTGTCAGTATTATCCGTCTGTTCTGATGAGACATAAGCGCTTATAGTTGCTGTTTTGCTCAGTACCAAACTTCAAACAGCTCAACGACCTGCTGATACCACTCTGCTGCAAAAACGATGCCAGATTTCCCAGTCAATGTAGATTTTTATACACTATCACATTGGCAAACAAATTTGGCGAATAATACAATTTCATTGTATTCCATGCATTTGAAATACATCCAGGCCAATAATATGAAACGTACTAGGCTCTAAGATCAACAGAACGTGTAGGCCCACGAATAACATGTCAAATTGTTTTGTATCCAGGCAACAACACGACAATCAAAGAGCTGTGATTTAGTGGGTTTGAAAAAGGAGAAAATCCATGTCAGCGATTGATGGGGNATGATAGGATGCCTAATCTGTGTATCGTAGTCAATATAAAACTGCTGACCACTTTTGAAGTAGACAGAAATTACCAACGGATCCGCTGAGTAGTCTGCATGGCTGATACATTTGTCAGTTGTCATGTCAAGTTTATTGAAATAGTTGATTGGGTATGCCAGTTTGCAAGCGCTCAGTAGCCCATCACAAATATACTTGACTGTCTCCATCAAGAGGTCAGGATTTACAAACATTGTTAGAAAAGGCAAATATACATATAAGAGATAGATAGCCTTATTATCACTTTATACTTAGATTTGCAAAATGTAGCGCACATATCAGTAAGTTTTCGCAAACCTGACGAAAAAACGAAGTAAGAAATACGAATTTGGACTTCACTTCAAGGATCAAATGTACTTCTGGAAATGGTTGGTGCCACAAATATCGCCTGCTGCAAGTGCGTCTTTTAGCGTATGACGCAAGACCGATAGAGTTGCTGTGTATATTACACTTGGAAATTTATCTTTCGTTTCCACTTCGCAGCCACGAAGTGGAAATTTAAAAATTCAAGGCGCACCAAAACTCCCTCGGTCATGTGCTGAAAGACGCTCTGGCAGAAGGGATATTTTATGGTACCAACCATCTCCTGAAATACACTAGATCTTGGAAATGAAGTAGAATTTCGTATTTCGTATTTCGTATTTCGTTAGGTTTGCGAAAACTCACTATATTTCTAAGCGTATACCACGAATGAATGCAGTTCGACAAAAAGAAATGGCATGATACAATAAAATACCCCACTAATGAGTGACATGGATACCCCAGCAGGGTGTGCCAGATCTACTTCCAATGAATTCCAAGGATCAAAACAAAACTATCGCATTATCCATTCAGCTCAGGTTCACAAAACCTAATTTTGAATAGAATAGATGACTAGGTGACACAATTAGTCGACAGTATTCTGCACTCTCTCTGTTCACCCATTTCAACCCAGACGTCAATTTCCGCTAAATCATGTCTGAGAATCGAATTTTCGATTCTGTATCAGGTAAATGTCAAAAGGATATTTGTTTGATGGTTTGGGGTGAATTCTTTATAAACGAAATTGTCAGTATTATCCGTCTGTTCTGATGAGACATAAGCGCTTATAGTTGCTGTTTTACTCAGTACCAAACTTCAAACAGCTCAACAACCTGCTGATACCACTCTACTGCTGCAAAAACGTTGCCAGATTTCCCAGTCAATGTACATTTTTAATACTATACACCATTGGCAAATAAATTTAGTGAATAATACAATTGTATTCCATGCATTTGAAATACATCCAGGCCAATAATATGAAACGTACTAGGCTCTAAGATCAACAGAACGTGTAGGCCCACGAATAACATGTCAAATTGTTTTGTATCCAGGCAACAACACGACAATCAAAGAGCTGTGATTTAGTGGGTTTGAAAAAGGAGAAAATCCATGTCAGCGATTGATGGGGATTGCATTGCCACGCAAAATGTCAGGTCTTACGTAATATACATGTATACACTTCATGCCCATATTGCTATCGTCTCATAGAAAAAATGCGCCGTGTAAAAAGATAGCTACATGTACGTAAACATGTGACATTTTCATCTGAGATATCGTGAAAAATAAAACTTTTATCTTGATAAATAATGCTGTTCTTGCTACACGTTTCCTACTGCTTAATCAGTCTTCATCCAGTCATAACATCTTTGAAATTCATGAACAACACATCCCTCAGAGTTTAGAAAAGGCACAGACGTGAAACCATTCATACGTACATCCACCTTATTCAAGTAGCCTAACTTGTATTGAACCAGACTGCAAAAGAGCCGCACCAGCCACAAAGCGATAGCCTGTGTATATCAAAGGACGATACCTCGAGATTTTTTCCACCCGGCAGAAGCCAGACGCCGCGAACACACGGACAATGAGCCAAATAAGCAGCTACCAAAGGTGATTGAAATGATTGCTTCTGGACGCGGTTATTACATTAGGAGAGATTGTCGACCAAGCTTCGCAGGATTCAAAAGGCTGACATATAGTTACGTCGTAAACTAGTGTAGATATATAGGCTAGCTGCTTGTTAGCTCGAAGATTGGGGCCAGGGATTTAACAAGATGCTAGGCAGAAGAATTGTGTGTACCATAAACCAGAGTGGAAGCAGTATTTTTTGCTAAAGTAGTCCTACTGGACTTAATCTTCAATAGCATTATCGTACGTTAAAAGGTCAGTTAATACCATCTAATTATAATCAAAGACCATCCCGAAGAACAGAAGGCCTCGCTCCTATCGACGTTTCTTTGTGAAGGGACGGATGGGATTGGCGTTAGATCAGTAGAATTAAGGTGCCCACAGGTCGACATTGCGTCCTGAAGCAACTCGCGGCAACTAGCTTTCCGGCGATGGAAGCAACTCGGAGTGACTGATCAGTTGCCCATTTTGTCGACCTGAGCGCGCTTGCGTCTCTGAGCAACTGCCGGATGCATCATGAGCGTGCTGTTCGAGGTAACTGCCAGTTGCTCCGAGTTCCTCTCGATGACTGAGATGTCGACCTGCGCGTGGTGGTTTTTTATCTGCGACGGATCCGTTGAGTTGCTTCGGGACGCAATGTCGACCTGTGGGCACCTTTAGTTCGACACCGGTATACAGATCTGAATGTCTTGTACTCAGTCATGATGTTTTGGTGAATGATTGTGTTATTCTCTTACAATATAATCCGTCGTCTCCGATATTTCGCAAATTTTCGATGCCACACCGGGGTCTTCTTCAGGCACTTTCAAGTCAAAATCCCATTCGCTTCCGGGATTTTTATTCTCTTCTCTTTTATTCTCTTACATGTTGATGAAAGCATTAGGACATCGTTAAACACAAAATTTTCCTATTGCACAGTATTAAGCACGACGGCTTTTACAGACATGCTCGAGATGAATCCATGTCGGGGATGTACTGCTTTGTACATATGACCCGAACACCAATAGGTCAGGTCATGGAACTGCCAATGCCGAGGTGGGTGTACATTTCTAACGCCGTATACGCATATCCCGCTAAAATATAGCAAGATATCCTATCCATTGGTTGTCGCCTTGACAATGGATAATCTGCGATAGACCAATAAAAAAAGGAAAAAAAGTAAAGCTACTGATCAGAATTCAACTACTGGTATTTTTAGAAGAAATTTTCTCGTTTTGACTGACAACAACGACATCACAGGAATGAAAAAGAAGACGAAATGTTTGTTTGTGTTGTTGATTTCAGATGAGACGAGTTGTTGATTTCACGATAAATATCAGATTATACTTGTGTTTACTTCAGGCACGAGATGGCTGAGAATTACTAGTAGCCTACTCCTAGGCATGGCGACTTAAGTGACGAATATCACTACGAGTCTTCCCTTTTCTGACGAACAAGGACTTAACAGAAACCTTGTAGCTACATGAAGTGGAAACATGAATGCTTTGTACCTCTTCAATAGAATTTCCCAATCCGATTTTGAGCTAAGCTTTACACCATTCAGAAAGCCTGTAGTTAAGTTATCCTTAACATTGCCCTTCTCTGTCGTGATAATCACTATACAGTATATATCACCGTATACAGATACGTTCAATTGAACCATTCCTTTCACAACCCATATTACATTTCACAGAACACAACACACCTTCATATATAAGCAATGCACAAGATATGTAATGTATAAGCGGATTTACCAGGGGCTGAAAAAGAGGACTTGTTAATCGAGTCCTAACACGATATCTAATCTTCAATAAAAAACACATCCTACTTCAGGGAGAAGCTTCCTCGTCATCCGGTTCCATAATTGAATTCCCCAGTGTTGCAGTGAACGCCCAATTGAATTATCAAAGTGATTTCTAACTGTTTTAGATAGAACTTTCATCATCTGCCGAAGGTGATATCAAAAATAGATTATGTCATTTCATGTCTGAAATATATGAGTTAACTTCTCTAGACGTCTACCAGCGAGATAGCGGGTGGTATTTTAGAACGTTCCTTAACGTTAATGTCGACCTTAAGTCTATTGCATGATTGTAAAACCATCGAGAACAATAGATTTAAGGTGGACCTTAATGTTAATAAGGAACGTTCTAAAATACGGCCCAGCGTTTTTGTCGGATCACCATGTGTTTACAACCCAAAACGGATCAAAACTTGTTGGTCTGCTAGTCTACCTGACAGCTTTGTCCTATAGAAAAGATCAAAAACCCTTGTCATGTCAATTCAAGATGTCTCGCAGATCGTTGAATTCTGGCCGCAGTTTGAAGGAATCCATTAGCCGATATCTTTACATACTGCTCCTGTTACAAAGGCGCAAAAGGATGTTCAGCCCGTGTTGTGTTCTCACATGCACAATACGCACGTCTTTTTTCTCTTACATGTACTGTACATGTATATTAAGAGGATTACGAAGTGGAAGTGCGTCAACAAAACCATCCCCTCACAAAGAACACGTCTTTTATACAGGGCGGCCCAAAAAAACGCACAAGCATACTTCCACTACCCACAAATCAAAACTGCTTATTGTAATGGATGGAGAATCTTCCTGGAAGAAAGAAGACACCAAGATATCCAGATTCGGTCCAGTGGTTCGAGCTCCAGACCCTATATTGTAAAGCAAAGTCGAGGCCCTAATCAGGCTGAATTTGCAGTTTCGCTGGAAATTCGATGAAAAGACCTCAGACTTTGCTCCACAAAAATGGCTCTGGAGCTATAAAAAGTACTGGGCCAAATCGAGGTATTCTGATGTTATTTTCTCCTACAAAGATTCTCTGTACATTCATACCGATGATAAACAGGAAGTCAATTTCCAGAATCTTAGCAAATTTTCAACCCCAACCGGGGTCTTCTTCAGGCTGGCACTTTCAAGTCGAGCTACCAGAAGTGAGTGTAATCAGTGTGCTACACTTCTGGTAGCTCGACTTGAAAGTGCCAGCCTGAAGAAGACCCCGGTTGGGGTCGAAAATTTGCTAAGATTCTGGAAATTGTGTGTGAATTTTTGTGCTTTCTCTTTCTTTGTGCATTCATACCAGTGGTTTGAGACTAAGGGCTGTATGCACCAAACGAAGATTATCTTGAACTCAGGTTGAGCCACAACTTTTCCATTGTCACATCATGCCCTGGCAAACCTGAACAATTGAAAAGCTGTGGCTCAACCTGAGTTCAAGATAATCTTCGTTTGGTGCATACGGCCCATTGGGTAGTGGAAGTATGCTTGTGCGTTTTTTTGGGCCACCCTCTATGTAGGCCATGACAAAAGTACACCCTGTCCCACAGTTTCGAGAAGACTGCTTCACATTGTTGTGGCGTGCTGCCATCTGGGGATAGGCAGCCGAACCCGGGGAATTCCGACGAACCCCNTTTATTCCCCATGCGGTGATTTAGGCGTAGTCAATTTCCACGCAGTAAAAACCCGAACTTGTTATGAAATGCGCTCCAGGCAATGAATTTTTCTCACGGAGCGAAATGACAGCCATGCTGTAAAATTACAAACAAGCTTTTCTTGGGCGGAGGAGTGGAGTGTAACTCTGAAAGTTATTTTCGAAATGGCAGGTCCAAGGAGATCCAGCTCAGAAAGCAAACTGACACACCTGAGAAAAATCGTATGTTGTCATTTCCCAACCATATTACATTTCTTTTGGTCTCAAATGTTGAGGAGGTCGTATCGGAAATATTAGGGAGTTTTCGCAAATGCCCCGAAACGCCAACGCGAACCTTGTTCGGTGCTCTCTTCGTGGCATCGAACAATGGGTTTGGCGTTCGCGTTGGCGTTTCGGGGGCTTTGCGAAAACTCCCTACAAGCTGTAAACCTGTACGGTATTAGGGCGTTGGATGAACAGCGGTTTTAGGAAAATAGCAACACACCTCTTCTTTCGACCAAAGTATCGTTTGGCTCATTACCCCCTCCCTCCGCTTCGGAGGGAATTTATCAAAATCAAATTCTAGACGTGGCTAATCTTGAAATACTACCTGACATTCTGTCCGGCAGTTCAATTTCAAATGTATTTCCGGTCTGTCGTCAGTGAAACCAAAAGCATGTTGATACTTATCAAGTTATTCGAATATATAGCAACGAACCTCTTCCCTTGTACGTTGAAAACATATCATGTTCCGATGTTGGAACATAGTTAGAACACAAATTAATGACTTGGATTGTGATTACGGCATCTAAATTTACCCTTGGTTGCCAGTGGGGGAGCCATTCCAGGACGGCTAGCGGGAATACGGACCAATTATTCTTAACGGCTCAAAGCGACGCTTGGTTCCGCTGCGGAAGTACGGTCCTTAATGGCCTTATGACGTATATGTGGCGGAATGATCTGCCCCATTTTTCATTTGACGAACACATTTGTTCATATTCATACTTCTTCCCTGTGACCGATCGCTTTCCCTTGAGATAAGACCCCACGGACGGGAACCGCAAATCTTTTTCGCAGCATTATCATGGTAATAGCGATCACCTTAACTAGATTAGCTAATGCATTAATACATCATATCCATCATAGTTATCTTATTCTGGCCGACAGGGACCAATACCCTGGTCATCCATTCCAATAGTGTTTGTCCAGTCAAGTAAGCCGGGCCATCTAGATATTTCATTATCTTGCCGTGCGTCTGTGCGTTGGTATCGCCAGCTAGCCAACCTGAAATGGATCTCAGAAATCTCACAAACTGTGAATGATAAGCGAAGCGTGATGAAACGTTATTCGATATATTTTAGGGGGTATGGATTGCCACGAATACAATAGTCATAAATACCTTGGTGAGAGACGCTATCTGAAAATAGCGTCGGAAATCTGTCTGGCTAATAGCCTTTGGTGAGTACCTTAAAAAATGTATAGACGAAATGGGAAGCTGGGGATGACGTAGGTTTGAAGACCACTGCTCTGCAGAATCACTTCATCCATGAAACATTTCCTGCGTGCTCATAAAACCCGGCGTCCACTAGGGCGCGGACAAGACGCGGAATGCAAATTTAGTAAATCCGCATTCATTCAGCAACCTCTCCACATATTCTTGAAAGATTACGTTCACTGTCTTTATCATTCCTAAACATTTCCCGGCGTTTCTGCACTTTCGGGAGAGGGCAAAATGCCCAATAGTCATTGACGCGGAAAGAATGCCGAAATGATATAATTTGCTTCCGTAACCCTTCCTAATGTTGTCGGTGCTCTAGTGGACGCCATCCATAAGAAGCTTCTCCCCGGTCGAGGGCAACTTGATGAAATGAACCTCATTAATGTCAAGTAATTTGGACTTCATTTTTTGGGTGAAAAGGCAGCTGGTCTTTGGCACATAAAACTTAAGAATACCACCGTGATTAGTTGGGTACGGTGTGAGTAGCCTAGCCTGTATGAGGAGAATGCTAAGCGTACTAACTGCATGGCACATTAAACAGGACAGATTTGACATATTGTAGCCAGTAGGTTGTAAACAAACATCAATTATTTAACTAGCCTAATGTTGGGATATTAAAGATGCAAGGCAGTTATGGTACTTACTGAATCGAGAGCACATTGTTGCCTCTGGGCGAGGAGGGAAACATTAGACATTCCATCGGCCAGAAAGAAGTTTTGGCAGGCTATGTGGCGTCACTTTCAAAGCTTGGAAGTCGTGACAGATAAAAAGGGTGTTATTCCTCCCGATCGTTACATTTTAGCGGTTCAAACGTTTAGTAAAGTGAAGGAAAAGTACTTTCTGATGCATTAAATCTGCAGATGTCGATAACTGCACTCTAATGCATTGGGGCGTTGCGTGTGAGTGTACACTAATGCATAGCAAGGCCGGTGGAGATGCACTCAATGTGCAGTTTTAGTCATCGATCACCTGAACCTCAGAGAGAATAAGGAGGTTTAGAAATCAAACGATAAACGTAAACGTTAACGACAACGATATTTTTGTACCGAAAATGCAATATAAAATCTGGTTAATGTGTAGTATGAAAAATAACGTTGTCGTAAAGTTTACGTTTATCGTTTGATTTCTAAACCTCCCTAATGTCGGCATAAAAATCGACCGAGCTATGGAATGCCAAAAGGGAATTTATTCAGAAAAAGCACAAATATTGCAGAAAGCACAAAAATATATGCAGAAGGTTGAAAATCAATTTTTCTGAATAAATTCCCTTTTGGCATTCCATACCGAACGTCCTACATAATCGTACCGGTACATCTTATGCTCCTACTGCAGTTGGAAGCAGAAGGAATTACAATTTACACGTTGGATTGTATAATTAACAAGAGTAACGAAAAAAATAATACTTTTCATTGTGTTTGTCTGAGAAGGGATTAGTTTGACAAATTTCTTCGTAAGGCGATTAGGGGAGTTTCAGAAAGAAAATAAAATCGAATATTTGTTTCCTGATGAGTGCATAAAACCCTGCGATGATGTGAAGTCGTTAATCAGTTGTTTCACCAGATGGATAAAGCTTGTTCAAACTGTCGAGGGGCTGCATGTGATCTCGGTTCGACAACAGCTTTGCCATACCAAAAAAAACCAAATATAAAAATGCTTTAGTCTCGGTGTTAGGTAGACTTTTGTACGACGACATTCTGCAAGAAAAAAATTGTCATGGATGCCAGAGGTGGTATCTGCCTCCTGTCTGTCGATGTGGTAGCCTAGGTCTATATGATAGCAAAGGCGCAGATATGGAGATAACGTGGCCTGACAGACACCATCGAAGAATAAGAGGACTGGTGACTTGGTTGAATGTGACAGACATGTCTAGAACTGCCCATGAGGGGAGGATAAGATACCAGCTTACCCCATTATTGCGTGTGTTATGTATCCTTTGCAGTAACCGTCGGGTGTACTGCAGTCTAAAAAATCGGATGGCAATAACAGTGGAAGACAGCGCCTGGTGCATGAACAAGTAGTCAGATAGGGTGGCACATGCGATCGAAGGGACCTATGGGCATTCTTTTATAAGAAATACATCTTAAGTGCCTCATAGTCAATAAGAAATGCACTAAATGCACAAACTTCCACCATGCTTTTGACGAAGTTACACGCGTCTAAGTCTTAAACACCCTTTTTGAATACGGCCCCTAAAATTTGCCAAACATATAGAGGGTATCTACATACTGTACATATTCATGCCATGTGATAACATTGTAGCTGCTGTTCTTCATTAGATATTGGGTAAAGTCCCGTTTTCAAGATGGCCGACGGGCAGCCATATTTGAAGTCGAAAAGCGTCAAAATTTGTTGTATGCATATAGAGAGTACCAAGATACATAAACTCTCAAGGTCGAAACGTAGTTGCAGTAATTTATGAGATATGGGGCAATTAAAGCTGTTTTTCAAGATGGCCGAGTGGCGGCCATGTCTGACGGAGAATCAGGCCGAATATTTGCTGACGGAACACATAGAGGGGACCTAGATACATAATCACACAAAATTAGAAGACTCTAGGTCAAATAGCCACAAAATTTGCCACCAAATGGCAGACAATAGCTCACCCCGGTGAGCTAAAAATCTATTGGTCGGTACAGGAAACCTCCAGAGATCTTGTCAGGCTGCCTGGTTATTGTGCTCATCGGCATCACCGTGCGTGAAAACATGATTTCAAAATGCAAGATGCAACATCAAGTCTAAAATAAACAGTGTAATAGGAAGTATATTCTGATCCTATTTCACATTAAGAGATAGGTGATGCTAGTTGTATAGCAGCCTGGCAGCAGAGGTGAACGTTAATGCACATTCTCATGTTTCTTAGCAGTGCAAACAAAGTCGTTGTTTGAACATCACACAACCGATTGAATGTACATTTACAAACCATGTGCAAATTTCAGTCACTTTGTTTATTTGATATCCACACTGCAGAGAAGGTAAGCCACAAGGTGTTAGCACGGTTCGTGATTGGAAAGTCACGGACGAAGAAACACGAGACATCTACGACCCAATTCATTTTCCGAATAGCTTTTACAATATTGATACACTGTTTCCTTCACGCCATACATTGCAGGTCGTGTTTATCACCCTGACGTGACCGTTCCCCATGTGCAACTCGAGATACGGCTCGAAATGGCGGCAAGATTTGAAATCAACTTTAACGTGCTGTCAAGCAATATATCTTAGCGACTCATGCAACAGTGACGAATGGCGTACCGCAAGAGCAAGCCCTCACGTCAATAGTGAATTATTGGCCGGGGCTCCACACCTCGAGTCACTTAAACGTCAACTTGATTGCTCTTCCCCGACGGCGATGTCACTTCGGCATTCTTCAGCTCAGGTGAGCGCAGGATGAAGGAGATCACAGCTATTATCCAAGTTAGACAGCGGGGAAAAAGGCAGTGACGGGCGGAGCTGATCATCTCGATCAAGCGGAAGAACGAGCTAAAGAAAGAAGCAATGAAAAAAAAGGTTACGAGGAGATACTGCCATGCGTACAGACATCATAGGAAAGAGTTTCGCTACGATGATTTGACAACACATTGCTGACCAAAGGAATAACCTAATAGTTCAACCTGTATTCTTATAGAAATGGCCGAGCGAAAGATGGACATACACGCCTTAGTAAATGCACAGGAAGAACAGGATAGCGATGTGATGACAATGTGTTACCTACACGGAGGAGGCCACATTGTATATTACGTAATAGCATAAAGGAATCAAACATAAAGGTTAACTGCGAACGCTGAAGTGAGTGAGGGATACACTTCATGTGTTCCCACCAGATGTCTCTCACTGCCTAAATTTTGGCTTTACGTAATAGGCAGGAGCTTCATGTACCAACCTTTCTTAAAGGGAGACTCCATTCATTGTGTAAAATTTTGAATTTTTGAAATATCGCCAATACATTCAAATTCATTGATGCCTGCAACATGTCATATTTTTTTAACATCAGCAAACTCATCATTTTAAGTATTTTAGTTACATCCCAAGGGGACCATTGTACAGCACATGTGATGTCATAATATGTGCTCAATGCATATTTATGAAGGTACAACCAGAATAGGCCTAGGCAGTCACAGTATTAGCTCATTCACTACAAAGGTCGTCAGCCTATTGAGACTAGTGACATCACAACTCATGGCAATAGTCTCCATGGATTGATAAAAATTCAAAAGTTTACAATGAGTGAAGTCTCCCTTTAATGCGGCTTTATTCTTCAGACGGGAGTGATGCTTTATTTTTGCATTTTGATAACCGGGGATGGCTCTCTGCTGAATCTTCGTGGATCTTTTAAGAACCGATAGCCTTGTCGAGTATCCCCTTACGACAGCTTGCAGACCATCGTGACAGCCAAACCGGTTTCTGATTTTGTGATCTTGATGCGAACAGTCAGTGTTGTTCGACTCAATCCATATTGTCCCAAGCATTACCCGAGAAGACTCATTGATTAGTAGTCGAGTCCACAGCCATGCGTCGGGAAGCAAACACGGCCAACAAGACTGATCAGACGGAGTTGGACTTCCTTTATGACATTAATTAACTGTGGTTTGGCGTCAAATACGTGAGAAATGTGGTTGGGCTGACTTAGTATCTTTAGCGTTGGAAGAATCTGAGAGGATAATCACGTTTAGAAATCGAACAAAGCCACACTGCATGCTTGAAGAAGCGAAATATTATCAAAAGCGATGTTTTTATTCGTTTAGATCATTCAAAAGATGAATTTCAAGCACATCCAGAACAATACCGTTTTGACTTCAAAAGAACGTATAAGAAACTGCATTACATTTTTGCACTGATAACTTGGCATAGACCTGGAAACTCATTAAGCTTTCTCCACTCTGATGGTAGTTAATGGCTGATAAGGCACGGTTGATTCTCTAAGCTTGGCCCCTTAGGTTACGCGGAGCAGAAGCCATGTACGGTGTAGTGCCAGCTGCCTTATTCTTTGCCGGTTGAGGGTACAAATATCTTCGGCCCATTTGCTGCAAATGGAATCGGGAGGCGGCATCCTTTGATGTATACGTCGAGAATTTGTTGGGACGGAGATATCGCGGGGAGAAAATAATTAGGAGCCTTTGGCTTCCAAAGAAAAGGTTCGGAAAATTCAGTAGTTTTGTTTGCTTACATAGATTGTAACTGTGTGTCCATCAACTTCTCATTAAATTAATGGCCCGGTGTTACATCTGCCAGCGTTTCTGTGTTTCAGTGTGTCCCTTTATTGCTTTCAAAACACAGGTAGATATATCGACACGTTTCGCTATTGCCAAGTCGCAGCTTATTCCGTCAGACAATAGTAAGGGAACACTCACAGATGGGGAACATTCAAAAACGCTACACCGCCGCTACCACACCGCACATGAGGAAGCCTTGTCATGAATATGACGTGGCTTCAAGCCCAACGAGTGATGTTTTATGCTCTTCTGTGCGACATTTATGCGAATACGCATCCCACATCCTACACGTTTGCCTTTAATTGCTTTGATACTACATGTACATGTAAGAATCATAAATAATGGTTTTCTTTGATATGATTTATTTGATATGTTGGTTTTATATCTCTCGCATGTAGGGAAGGGCGCAATCATGGTGTTGGAGATAATTGTTTAGTCACAATCGATGACAACAGTGCTCTACCACCAAAGATTTCAGCGACGGACGTGAACTGAATACAACGACCTCTCTCCAATCATATTGCGAGAGCTGGTGATTGGCTCTTAAAGCACAATTCAAAAACGTCCGGTTTAAAAAAAATGTTGACATATTCATTCATTATTTCAACTAATTACGTCCAGGAAAGATTTTCCTCTGTGACATGGAACATTTTCCGTGGAAAAGAAATTCGGCAAAGAATATGTTATCCGCTCGAAATAAGCGACCATTAATTTCGGCTACATGTACATGTACATGTAAGTGCCTTTTGCAGCATCAATGATTCCAAAGAAATCGATCAAAAAATATTTTGCTTCCTCAATCACAGTTTTACTCACATGGCAGATGTGACAGGAATCAGCGTCCTAGGAATGCAGATCCGCCAAACAATAGCCCGCTATTGTAAGCTTATATTCGAATGGTCATGGTCTCACTAGCTACATGTATATATTCCAATCCCTCGCTGAACAATGACACTGGACTTTGATTCCAGGGGGACTTGGATTCCTTTCACAGCTGTTTGATATTTTGATCGTCTTTTGCAGTTGCAGAAATTGATAGTTCTTTCTAGGTAAAACAAGTTCATCGATCATAAACAGAGAATATATCGAATGGAAAGTAAATACTTTCAATGAAACCGTAAAGTAATCAATTCATCATTGCTACAACAAATAACACGAATACAGCGCAAATATCAAACAACTAAATATCAACGCAAATATCAAACAACCCCCAGTGACTATTGGAAAGAGAACTTCCATTACGAGAAGCAGTACAAACACACTATACATCTTTATGTTTTGTGACATAAACTACATGTAGCACAAGCCAAAACCATTATCCGACATTATCTGAACCCAGAACATGTTACAAGCCAAGATTATGATGTGCTCCCATGCTGGACTGTATCATGTCACAATGAATGATACCATGAATCCGGTAGAGTAACAGCGTTAGAAACACTTTTCTTGTCTAAGTGTCGACCAGGAACAGAAGGGTAATAAATTCGCCATCCAGCATGTAGAAGAAACTATTGTCCATGAATTAGTGTTCAGCAATATCTTTTTATTAGTTTTGTGCCATGTTTTGTACAGTTTTATGAAAGCCCCGTGGTGGTTGTGGAGAATGAATAATTTACATATATCTTGATTAAGGAATATTCATGTCTTTGTGGGATATTGTGGAGTCTATTGTTGCTTGAAAGCAACTCGACGGGAGCGTAAGACAAACACAAGCCAATTTCCGTTCGCTGGATCCAGCTCTGTGACATCTGTCAAAGGAACAAAAAATCAAACTCGGTTTTAGCATTACTCAATCACTTGGAGATGTGGTTATTAAGATTTCACCGTATTAAAAGCTTTCAGCGTTAAAGGAAGTGTACCGTTGAGGCAGAAGGAGTGCGAAAAAGCTTTGACCCTCAACTTTCTGCACTACTGGCAAAGGCGTAAACTGCAGCCAAAAGATTGAAACTGGCATTGTCAGGAGATGAGCACAAAAGTTGAGTCCGAAATGAGCACAAACGTTGAGTACAAATGAGCACAGAAGTTCAGTCCGTAGCCTGGGACAGTAAGCCGTGGTGCCCTGTACCTTGTGCCTTTGCAAGGGCAAGTAAAAGACCCCATCCAAGTGAGGAACATGAGTAGCTTGTGATGGCCTCCTCCGTACTTACCAGGGTCAATAATAGTGAGTTTAAGAAACCATACGTTAACGCTAACGCTAACGTTAATGACATCATTTTGACGTCACACCGAATGAATTCGTTGTATTTCTTCTGGGGTGATGTCATTTTGACGTAATTAGCGTTAGCGTTAGCGTTAAGGTTTGGTTTATTAAACTCACTAACGCTACAGCGTCGACCCTGACGGAAAAATGAATACAAATACAAAATGAGCACAAATTTAAGAACAACGTTGTATTATTGACACCTCGCAACTAATGGGTTGCAGTACGATTCTCAGATGAATATGATAGATTTGATTTGATTACCATCAACCAATTTACAAGGACTAAACGATGATGGCAACTCGTGATGGCCTCACCGGACACAAAATGTACGGGAATGTAGGCTATATGCAGTCCAATCCATAAACAACGTCACTAAATACATGTAACAAACACAATATCATTTATTCAGTAACATTTACTGAACCAGATTCTTCAAAAACCAACAGTGATCTCGCAATAGGTTATATGTACAGTCACATGTCGGGCCCTTGCGGGTAAGTGTGATATTTTCATACGGTATTCTTATGCAAATGCAAGGGGGAAAACTCGATACTACTTGTACAAACAACGCCGATCGAACATACAGATTGTGTTGATTTAGTCAGAAGGAAATGTTTTAGTCACTTGGTTACTTTAACAATTCAACTCATGTTCGACATGGTGATTCGATTGAACACAACATGACTGCAGAGAATTCCTATTGGGAAAGACATCCTTAGAGTACATCTACCCACTTTGAACTAAAAGCTACTTTCGGCAATGTTGTTTCAACTGACGAGGATCTGCGAACAAGTAGATGTATTTTTGATGAAGAGCTTTTGGGAAAGTTTTAATGTAGAGTTGTAAAAGTTGGACATTCTTTAGTTGCCAACCTTTGAAAAGGTAGGGCTGTATTGTAGAAGCTTCCTTAACTCTAACGTTTAATTGAGCTATTGTTTGCAGGGCATAATACAAAAGCTTTAAGTGGACCTTAGAATGAGGAGACTTCTAAAATACGGGTTATAGGGCCGTATTCTGGAAGCTTCTTTAACTCTAAGGAAGCTTCTTTAACTCTAGTTTAACCGTCTTTAATTCTAAGGACGCTTCTTTAACTCTAAGCTTCTTTAACTCTAGTTTAAGCTTCTTTAACTCTAAGGTTTACCTTTATTGTTTGCAGGGCAGAATACAAAAGCTTAAAGTGGGTCTCAAAGTTAAGGAGGCTTCTAGAATACGGCCCATAATCTCGATAATCGGCATTAAATTAAAGGCATGTTCAACAGGACAAAACCGATTACAACGTTTTGATAACAAAATTGTCCGAATCTGTCGATTTAAAGAAACGCCTTCTGAAAATTCTGTAATCATGCGAAACATTTATTGGGTGAGATGTGGCATATCGTCAAAAGGCTTTTTGCGCCACTCATCTGAGATTCTGCCAGAAGCACATCGGTAAATCACGTTAACGTCTCCTCAGACAGACCAATGAAAGAACAAAGTTGATCATAATTTTGAATAACGTTGTCATGGGCGACACGGAGGACTGTTGATTACGGACTATGCACCTGCGTGTATTGAAAATGAAACAGGCGCACGATAGAAAGCTGGCCGTCCACATACATATTAAAAGGACGTGAAACAATATGATTTCATTTTCTTTCAAAGCTTTTTAAAGCCCGACAGTATGCGTTAGGTTTTGTATCTCACGACGGCCGACGTAACCTTTGACCTTTAGGCAATGTCGTAAATTCATACTCGAAAGACTGTTTAAATCTATCTATTTGAATGGTCTAAGTTACCAATTTGGCATGGAGAGTATTGCGACACATAAAAGAATGAGTTGAAGCATGTTACCTAACCTGACGTAGGGTTAGTTACGCTATAACAGCACGTTGAACTTCTCAAGTGATGAAAGTATGGCGGCCATTTTGGTTTCGATATTATCAGTCCAGCCTCGGAGTTACCACTGGCTATATACATTTGTATAGGTTGGACAAGACACCAGTCTTATCAAGGTGGGGAGGGAGAAATAGTCGCCTAATGCATACTGTGGGACTTTAACCATTCCTATGGCTATCCTGCATGGTGCTACGATCTCTCACCCAAGCATTCGGAACTTCCGAAGGCAACTGCTCGGCAATTTCCGTGACAACTCGCATTTCCCCTCGGACACAATTTCAAGGCAGCCATCTTGAATGCGCAACGATTCCCTTGAGTTTCTGTGGGTTTGGATGCGGTCGCCTCATCACACCCGCAGAACACTACGCATGAGGCAACTAGGTCACACTCAGAAACGTTGCGTTATTGAATAATTGGCAGTTGGGGTGAGATACCGGTACGTTTATATATTAGGGAGGTTTCGAAACCAAACGACAATCATATCCGTAACCGACAACGCAAAAATGTGACGTCATATGCAAATTCCTAATCGTTCGAACGTAATATCGAAAACGACTGCAAAAATAGGCCAGACACCTTTGTTTTGTATGGCGCGTTGAGCATGTTGAATGTGCATTATGAAAATGACGTAAATGCCGTTTCACTTGGGAAATTTTTGCATGATTAATGCGTCCAGGCTGACCTGATTACATGTTATATTAGCATAACTACATCAGAATTTATCGTCCAAAGTGTGTTGTAATTCTATTGTCGTAATGAACACACGCTAAATCAGGGTATTTGACGTTGGCCTGAGCCCGGCCAAACGACTTTCCACATCATGGCATTCAATATGCCACAAACAACTACACCCAAGAAAAAGCAGTCTACCGTATACACACTTTTGCTCAAGAAGGTTTCGCCCTTTGATGTAATCAGTTGCAAGCATGGTTGTACGATAGCCCTATTTACAAAAGATCAGTGGGAAATCAGACATGAAATCCTACCACTGTAAAAACCACGATGGGAACAGTGCCAAAATATCCTTTGTATTTTGACCGATTTTGCCGTTTACGTTCACGTCCGCGACGTTCATCATCATCGAAACATGCATAACGTCATTTACTCGAACGAACGATAAACTGTCGTTGTCGTACACGTTTACGTTTGTCGTTCGGTTTCGAAACCTCCCCA
>NMRB01000123.1:206447-232077 GCA_002633025.1 Notospermus geniculatus | reverse complement strand
TTTTCATATGCAACTTCATGCAACTTGTTGCATAAACCTGATGAGACCAAAAATTTCATCAAAGTTGCATTGTGTAAACAGGTATGGAACTTGTTGCAACTAACTACTGCAACTTGTTGCAAATTACTGCAACGTGTTGCAAATTTAGGATCCAGATCCTATTTTCTGGTGAAGTTGCAACAAGTTGCACGTTGCTGACCAATGAGAATACAGCAAGAAATCATGTGACGTATACTAAACCCAAAATGACTGCGGAACAAAGGGTTCCCGCCCAAATTCATGCAACTTGTTGCTAACTTTTGCAACTTATCGCGCTGGATGTTGCAATGTGTAAACGAAAACCGGTGGACTGCAACTAGTTGCAGGTTGCAGCAACTTGCAACTTCGATGCAACCTCCAGCGTGATCGAGTTGCAACAAGTTGCAGACCCGTTTACACATGCAACTTTTATGAAACTTTTTGGTCTCATCAGGTTTATGCAACAAGTTGCATGAAGTTGCATATGAAAAGTTGCATGTGTAAACGGGCCTTAAACCGTCCCAGGTAGTTTGCAACAAGTTGCAAGTTGCTGCAACTTGCAACTTGTTGCAACCTAGTGTAAACCGCCGTTAACAGTGTTGAAATCTGACTTGGCGATTGGTGTTTTCATACGTATTCCATTTCCCTCTGTTTTGCTGTGGTATCTGGAGAATAAAGAGAACATGCTGATAGGTCCTTTACGGAGCTGTTGTGTTGAATCGCCTCTCTCTGCATCAGAACATGATCGTTTTCAAGGAACGAAACTAACTGTCGACGACCGATTGCATTCCGATGGCAAAAGAACATAAAAAATAGCAAAGTTGCAAGATCAAGCTTTCGGGAATGGCCTATCATTGAGAGAAATGAACTTGGGTCAGGACATCTTCGCATTGATAGGGGAACTTGTCAGTACATCCCAGCAACATTAGGTTACCGTTTGACGGGTGATTAATACCATGCCTCAGTCCCTGTGGTAGCACCTCAGGGCATTGCTACCATTCAAAGCGACATTTTCACTTCTTACCAAGGTCTCCATGAGCATACTAATGAAATCCACGGATGGCCATCACGGATCTGGTCATTGTGGCCCAATGAGGTCTTTGATGTTAAACAAGCATTGTATCCCACGAGAGTTAGCTAGTTAACCCCCAGGGATATTAGGCTTAATTGGTATGGGAGGCAGGGGTATGCCAAGGATGATAAAGTGTCCTCTTCATTGTGGAGAAGGAAACTCGGATAAAAAAGATGTGATGTCAGCTGGAAGATGGTGTCGGTGATGAGGTTGTTGTTGTGGGTACATAACGGTCTGTCAGCATCACTAAACGAGCTCCAGAGAGGAGACGCATCGTAAGGAATCGTTGGCACACATTGACGTCCGCATACATTGTCCATGTAACAGGGATAGGCCCTGCGCTGTGTAGAGTGCTCAGCCAGGACATTCACCACTGACTTTGGGGTGGACGAGGCCCAACGGTGGTGAATTCGTTGGTATGTTGTCAAGGAAACTTCTTAGGTCGATTCATACTTCCCCGCCAACTTGGACGCGGAAAGGAAAATGTTTTGTTTGGAAGCAGTGAAGAGGAAAGAACAAAGCATTTTCCTTTCCGCAGAGTAACAGAACTGGGCCTATTGTTTCGTTCATTATGGACATTAGGAATGTGTTACATAATTCTTCAAACCACAGTACATGTAAGTATAAAATAGAGATGCCTTATCCCTTCCTTGATTGTGAGTTCATAACCCTGTTCCTAGAACCACGTTGAAAGAACCCGGATGATTGATGCTCACAGAATAGAAAACGTGGAATTCTACTCTGGTGACGCCACGCCGTATTGTCGTCAAGCAAAGCGTCCGGCTTCTTCCCGTCCGAGAATTGGTAAATGCAATGAAGCTATAAAGTATAACGATTGGGATACAATAATTGTTTTTATATGCTGTAGCTATTGTATTGATGGGTTATTCCTTCGGGAAGTATGGGATGGCACGGCTGTTGTAAGCTGCTGATGTCCGCAGGGACACATTTGAGTGTCGTCACTTCGATAACGTCCCCAGCGGCCATTTATAACAGGATCTCTTTAGCGATACTGATCGGGGAAGCAGCGATCGGTTAGTTCTTCTGGGTGGTTCATTCTCACTGGGACCAGCAACAGATACCAATACAGAGGTTCGTTACTGACGTCACAACGGTCACGTGACTTCAAAGAATAGGAACAGTCAGCCGCGCGTATTGCCAAAAGATGGCAGCAAAGTTCTAGCGGACCAATACACAGGAAAATCCACGTGATTGGTGCTCGATCAAGAATGAATGGGTCCGCTATATGCATTGGATTGGGCCGCGGTGACACCTATTGGTCAACTCACTGACAGCTCTTATAAGCCATGTTGCGTCAAATGGCCGGCGATTACGTCAAAACTATCACGTCATGATATTTTGACGTCACGATCTGTGTGTTGACGCTGTGTTCATACCGTGACGTCGCTTGATATTTGACGCAAATATGGCGGCATTGTGTCGTCATGGAAATGTGACGTCACGTGAAGAACCTCTATAGCTAAACATTGTCGCTACCTGATTTCCATTGACACATCCCTCTCTTTCATGTCGTTTCAAAGCTTACAACTTACTCCATCGAGCTAGTATAGTATCCAAGCGGAGTCATCGACACTTCTATGATAAACAACATCAGTGAAAAGAAAACGAAGAGTATCCTAGAGCGATATATGTAGTAACACTCCTTGTGCTGCAATGCGAAACCTTGAACCGGTTTTTGTGGGTTCGGATTGCTAAGTCGTCTGCTCTCGGTATCACACACCACCAACAGTAAAGGATGTCAATATGTTTGCTACTGATGTGTGGGAGTCCTTCAAGCGTTTCTAATGACTCCGATTTCGCCATCGTTTTGTTGAAAGTCAGCCGGAGATTCCTGTGTAATGAACTGGACTGGGCTGTCACTGGCAGAACCATCGGTCACGTCACCTCTGTGGGCACCACTCACGGTTGTAACAACATGCTCTTCTTATGAAGGAGAGGGCGAGGAGGTTAGATTGTTCAAACTAACGACAATGCTTCTGAAGGCTACAGCGTGCCCGTCACCTTGGCATTAGATGAAGGACGTGTTCGTCCGCAAAAAAATCATAAATAAAAAATTTGTCGCCATCATAAAGTTGATAAACTTTAACAACTCCTGGTATCTAGATATTATTTGCTGATGTCGCTGGCAGTGGCATACTTCAGCTTGGTATCAACTGAGGAACCCGCATAACTTTTTATCCCGACAGGGCGGCACTGCGAGCGGTTGTATTGAAGACGTCAAAAACAGAGCAAAGCAACGCAATGACGTCGTGTCGCGACGTCCTTGACGCAGTGCAACACGGACGAGACGTCGAAAACAGAGGAAAGCAACGCAATGACGTCGCGTCACGACGTCCTTGACGCAGTGCAACACGGACGAGACGTCGTAAAAAAGGTACAGGTGCTCACCGCGCCTCCCAGTGGCGGGAGTTCTGCTGGTTCCTCATTGAAAGGAAATCCTTTCAATGCTAAGGAAACATACATCATAAGACTGAAGACTTTCCAAGAAAGTGAAAGCTTTTTACTTTAAATGAGCCACCTGGTTTTCAGCTTCGATCGGTTATCATGTGTCGAAATGAACTCATTTCATTTTGAAATCAAGAAAATCCCGTAAACCCACTTGGTAATTGCATTCCTGAAAAAAACCTGCCTGGAGCGTTAAGAAATGAGGAGAGTGGTTTGAACATATAGAGACATGATCAGTCCATATGGATCAAGGTTTCTGGCGGTTTACAGGCTTCGAACTTCTGTCAATGTCGAACAGTCAGCTACCTCTAAAAGGACATTGGCTGGTATTCATAAAAGTTAGCAAATGCTTTTACTTAAGATTTGCACAGCAGTGTCCAATGTAAATGTACTACAAAATTTAAAGTAAAAGCATTTGCTAGCTTTTATAAATATCAGCCATTGACACGAACAGTACATGCTGTCTCAGTGAATCTAATACCCCCTCATCCTAATGCCTCAATCTCGTACCCAGAGTTCAATGCCACATTAAACTCTGGAAAGGGCTACTCAAGGTGGCTTGACAGTCATTCCAGTTCCATCTCTGGTGTTCCTTGGGCGTGGTTTTGTGCCACGAGGGCCCATGCCGCCCAGCAGGTCATGCAACCCGTGTGGGGTATGGGAGAGAGACGTCTTTGAGACTCTTGTGGCTTGCTGTGCATGTAGTTGTTGCACTTTTGCGACCCTGACGTAGTCTTCAGTTCTGCAGCGTCCTTGGCGGTTGATGGTCTACTGCCAAGTACCAGTTCCTGAACACTCACTGAGCAAGATGGCGCTTGATGATCATGGCTGAGCCAAAGATGGCCGACCTTTGGCCCTCTCCCAAAAAGCGCCTTCGCTCTTGACTAGACTGCCAAGTGAATAGCTTGGGTTCCTCTGGTCCAAGCTCTGTCAGACTTTATCATTTAACGACATCTGTGCGACAAACTTGACTGTTTCGCGACGAAACATCATTCACTGTTCGGCAGCAACATCAAAGTTGAAATCCCGGTCCATCAGCGATCAAGTACAGAGGTCATAAATCCACCGATAATCCAATTCAACTTTCGATTTCTGTCATAAAATCATTCTGAATTACCGTCTCAATAACTCTGGCTGAGAGGTGATCTTTAATTGTAACCCCAGGGTAACCAGAGTCGAGTACCAGTCGGCTACCACCGGGGTCGGATACAGATCCTTCAACGTAACCTTGATTACCGGAGGCTGGTTCTGAGCTGGTACCTTTTTAAGAACGCTATTAAGCATTGATTAGACTCTTATTGAGTGAAATCTCCCGTTAGGTTTGCAGGGAGACCTTTCAGTGAACTCAGGGTCTTGAGTCAACAGTGAACGTCGGCGTAACGTTTTTGAATGTTCCCCTTGTGTGAGTGTTTTCCTATTATTTTCTGGCGGAATAAGTTGCGACTTGACAATAGGGGACACAAAGAGAAACGTGACGATCTATCTGCCAGCATTTCCCAAACAATAAGGGGGACACTGACATACGGAGACACTCGCAGATGTCACACCTGGATGTCCATTGGCAATCACCTTTGCCCCCCCCCCCCCCGNTTCCCCCCCCCCCCCCGGGTCCTGTCACTGGCGTTACTACGAATCATTTGGTCCGCACGTTGATTTAATGATCGACAAAATATGACATGTAAACGAACGTATCAATTTTGAGTTGAACTCCACAGAGAAACAAGATGGTCTAGGAAATAGCTTTAAGATTCGATTTGGCATTCGATCTACTCTCGTATTGAAAATGACGTCTGTGGTCGGTCTCGTGAAATGACTTGTAGTAATGGGCAGGTTAGGGGATTATAAGTGGATTTCATACGAGATATTTTTATACACAGTATGTCTATCGTGTCAGTAACGTGAGAGGAATGTGTTGTACGATTTGCAAAAAGTAATGGTCATCATAAGTAATGTCCTCAGTTTGTCGATTTCCGACGGCCATGTCTATTCTATTCCGACCAATCGGGGACACACAGCCCCGTCCCCGTTTCACACAAGAAAGCATGTGTGTCGCGTCACGACGAGACGTTGCCGAACAGCAATCCCCGGGCAGCAATATTTTCTTTGAAGTAAACAACGTTAGATTAAAATGAACTGTTGAAGGCACCAAATCCACCACACCCGACTAATCCAACCTAGCTTTCATCTCACAATATTGTCATGACATTGAATCATATTAATCCTGTAATTGATATCCAACACGCGGCGGGGGTGGTAAGCTCAGCTTGACATTTGAAACATGTACGTTTATAGAAAACAATGCCATTATTAGAAAATAACACTGCAATGCTATGCAATCTGTTGAGTGAGCCGTGGACTTTGACTTTATTTAATTGGCTTCCGTGTAAGATAAGATTTTACGTGGATTGGCAGAGAGTAAAGCCGGTGACAGGCGCGTACGCGGCGCGTCCTGCAGGCGTTCCGCCAATCAGGTTCTTCGGTAGGTGTTTCCGTCCGTGTTACCGCCTCCTGATTGGGTGAACGCTTTCCGACGCGTTGCTTACGCGCCAGTCTGTCACCGCCTAGCATTCATGTACTGTTCAACCCCCCCCCCCCGTCCTGGCTGCATTTTGTTTACGCGGAAGGCCTCGAACAACACTTCGTCACTGCCGTGTCCGCATTTTATGATGATGCTTCGTAAGGTGAAACTGGCGTTGGAGATTGGGTAGGCCTACCAAGCGCCGCAATCCTCATTTTACTCTGCACCACGCCGCCAACGTCTACATTTTAGATCCAAGCGCACGTTCTCCGGCCTCCCTATCTCGTCCAATCAAAATCGTTTATATCGACACCTAATCCCGAGCTCCTTGAATAGTGACAGTGATTATACTTGTGTTGAATTCGATTGAGATAAACTGTGACTTGTTCTTTCTCGAAGATTGGTTACACTAACAGACAGCGAACAAACTGAAGATGTTGAGAGGAGATGATGAATCACTATCGTAACTCTGTCTCGGGAAATTATCTATTGATGACTTCGGCAACGTTTCTTTTAGAGTAGAACCAATTTGGTTGGCTCGTACGGATTCCGATCTTACCGTGCAGTCGTGTATCACACATTTAGAGTCGCGAACTCCAAGCAGCAGTGGCCCAGTTCATATCTCGTGAGATCTCGTCCATGCGAGAAGATGGCGGGCAGATTTGTATGCCATGCGATTCTTGAGGCGCTGGGTGACAGCTGCAGTTGTTTAGAGAGAAAAAGTTACAGAAAACAAGAACGACGGCGTTTTTGGCACGGTTCATGTGAACTGTGATTCTGGTCACGGATTGCCGATATTTAAGAGATTTAACCCAGGATTCTAGTTCTCGAGCACCAAGGTCTCAGACTAGAACCCTGGGCACCACATAAAAACCGTCGAGGTTTTGTGCAGCGCATACCAAAGAGCCAGCAGCCACGACTCTGGCCCGCTGTCGATGCGACAACGCGCCACAAACTGATGAAACACCATCTAGCGTTTACGCCTGGACGACTTCGCCGCTTGGCAAGACGAGCGAAACATTCGCCTGATTTGACGCAAGCTGATGCCAAATAACCAGAATGCTCTCAACTGTTTCTGCAAAATACTTAGCGTGGTGATTCTGTTGTAGATTAGTAAGTATCACATGCTTGAGTTGAACAGTTCTACACCGTCTAGATCACGCTAGAACACAGGTGCTATTGACAGGGAACCCACATTCTCCAGCGACAGGGTCTGTCGTCTTTTATCCGAGCTTCGGAGAGTGCTATCTAATTGATCTGCCATTGGCAGCGATGTTTCAAAAGATGGAGTTAACTTCTTTTGAAACTTGGCAATATGTGATTTTATCAATTTATAAGTTGAAATGCGAACAGGTGATGCAGTATGATTTCCCAAACCTGAATAAAGTCCCTTTAGTAAACGTATGAATGAGGTGTCAATGAGTGGACTCGACTGCTTCCGTCTCAACGCGTTGATATAATGGCCACTCGGCAGCCATCTTGTTCTCCCTGGAGTGGCCTCCAGGATTCAGAGTCCGGAACATCGGCACCGGTCGAACTCAGTCATTGTCGATTCCGATTAAATGATCGATCGCTGTAGATGTGTACATTTAATCCCCCAGACAGTTCGTTGTTTTACATGGTTTACAAGAAAGTTACGTTTGGCGCCCTTACAAGAGTACGTCGCTATATCAACGAAGGCGTCCATTGAGGAACCGGCATAACTTTTTATACCGACAGGGCGGCGCTGTGAGCGGTTGTACCGAAAACGTCAAAAACAGAGCAAAACAACGCAAGGACGTCGCGTCACGGCGTCAAGGACCTCGTGACGTCGCGTCACGAACACCGACCGAGACGTTGAAAAAAAGGTACAGCCGCTCAGAGTGCCTCCAGTTAGGGGTAGCTTTGCAGGTTCCTTACATCAGCTTGCTTCATACGGTGCGATGTGTCGCCTATGGGACGCCATGCGTGACATCAGTCAACTACGATCCTTCACCCTTCAGTCGAATGCGCCACGATCCGTGATCAATACTTCGCACCAGCAGCAGATCGGAGCCTAGGAAGGTGTCAACTACTTTGATACCGATCCCATCGGAAAACTGATAATCCGAATTATTTCCAATAACATAGGTGAATAACGGGTATCTTGTCGAATAAGAGCATGTCGCCTCCGATGACGGTATCAGGTAGAGGATGGTGAAATGATGAGGAGGTGACGGGAAAACGGTGGTGAGGTGTTTGAAAAATGAAATGGAAACTCATCGGGGATGTGTTTGCCGAAGTGTGACAAGTCTTTCAAAAATATGATACTTCAATCGAGTGTTTAGTTTTCAGTTCAGCGATACCTGCAGTAAAAATCCATCCCATCGCCTCAAAACTCCAGCGCTTTCTTCTACCACAGAAAGAACATCAAACACCGCCATTCAAAAATGCCACGACCTTGCGGACGCCATTTTAACACAGCCTGTAAACATCAAATACCTCGTTTTCCATCATTTCCACACCGCAGAATAACATCCGAAGTATGACAACCGTATAAATTTCGTATCAAAAACCGCACAAAGAATGAAACTTGCCTAAAGGCTTCTTCTACTCGTTTATAACGTTGCTATTCGAGCATGGTGTTCTCTATACTTCACTCATTGAGCTCCGCGATGCCGACGGGTGACATAACGCGGTCCCTGGGAACGTCTCGCATCCAGTTGGCGCAGGAGAGCCGTGTAGAATGTCCTTTTGTAAAGTTGGGTTCCATTTTAATATTTAGAAAATCATTGTTGTAATCTCTTGGTTCAGACGTATCATATGCATTATATCCCCTCCTACATGATGTGGTAACATGATGAAACCAAGTAAAACCAAAAATCTGTTGAGCAAGACCCACATTTCGCCATTTTTGTCTAGAAACAAGCCCACACACTTAGATGTCGTGCTGAGCCGAGAGTAACGCGCCATTTTCCGATTGTGACGTCAGAGAATGCTCAGCGAATAAGAATTGAAGCGCGAAATTCAAACAGTAGTAGTTGAACGAACACACCTATGGACACGTAATTTACACACTGTTTGGTTTTAGTTTACCGGTATTTCAAATGTTTGGAAAGCCTTGGGCCATTGGCAAGGGTGACGAACGTGACGACACGAATGTTCTGCGATGGCCTTGCCTCTGCACTTTGATCGTCAGGGAAAGAAGTCGTGTTTTTTTAAGTTGTTACCTCCGAAAAAAAGGGTCTCACGGGCGAAGGCTAATAATAGCACGTTATAATAGTAACCGAGTCTCAACTGTCGTAACCACGTAAATGCCAGAGACTGAAATCTTATTCCAACGCATCATGTTCAACAGCATGTGGAAAGCGTCACTGTCACTTTGGCTCAGTTTTTCATCCCTTATTGATCAGACCAAAACAAAATGCTCAAAAAACATCCTCTCGTACAGGATTAGATGCACCGACATCGGCTCACAGTTCGATAAAACACATTTCTAGTTTTTGATATATCTGTCTTTACCTCGCTTCTTTTTTTGGATTTCCCCCAGGCCCAGGGATACGTTGCGGTTCAACAAACCCCTGATTCGCTGGCCCAGCTCAGCGAGCGCCGCAGTCTCTTTCCAAAGAATATGAACAAACGTTCACCGATCTTGATATGATACGGTTGCAGACGCAGGAATGAGACGTGAATTTCAATTCCTGCAATTGACGAGGGATAAGTGATCTTCAGTGGCGTATTATGTGCGGAAAAATCTGAGGATTTGCATCGAATTAGAATGAAATCGGAGCTCTCAATGTTGTGCACTTGGTTTTCTCGTAATGGGAAATTCGCAATAAGTGGCTTTGTGTGACTTTCTCTCAAACCATTAAGCGAGGTTGAAATTGTTCTCAGAAAGTAAACGACCTCTTGCATGTCTTGAGAAAAGGGGATGGGTGGTCGTGGGGTCGCTTTATGCAAGACCAGCCCTGGCATTGGGCGTTTCGGCACATGAAAGTTATCGGACTAGGGAAGATTTTGAAAAATCTTGGTCCAAAAGCCTTGCTTGCTTAGTTGGTTGCTAGTTATGCACATCCGTCTATACAAACTGGACACTTTAGCAAGTAGGCCTAGCAAGGTTTTGTGAATATCGGCCCTGGTGTCTGGGTGCCTGCCACATCTCCGCCCATGCTTTTCCCACTCAAACCAGCAACCAAATACCAGACAGTTGTCCATTGTGTCAACCATGAATTTCCAATACTCTCATGCTGTAAATCCCCCAGGACATTCATTCAGGTATCATATGCCAAACCAAACTATCTGTAGCCAATTCAATGGAAACTTAGAGAATTCAACTCCACGAAATCTCCCGTAAGGGATAAGTGAAATTTTATCTTTGAATAGCGTGTTTCGTGTTTCTCTCGTTGTTCATTTCAAATCTCTCTTGGTTTGCACAGTTGGAATGGATCGGTTAGGTCATCGACAGTTCAACATTGAGAGGCAAAAATATTACACAGATTGGCTGTCAGTGTGTGGAATATTAGGAAGGTTGCGATTTTCCCCGAGTATGAGAAGGGGTGAATCCCTCTGTGGATTACGTCATCAAGGCTTGAAGTGTTTCGCTAGATTAGTGTTCTCCTCTCGTTAGAGAAACGCCATCGAGTCGAAGAAGTCGTCAGCAGCAACTATGAAAGCCCTATTGTAAAGCCAAGTCTGTGAATAATAACAATAGACTACTTGGGCTGTTCTATTTACTGTGGGACCACTCCATGCTGGTTTTAGTTCTTTCCAACAGATTGTAACTGAAAGCTTTTATATTGCCTTGTCAGGTGTGGTAATGTACACAGAAAGGTGAAGAATTTCTTTATGGCATTGTTATGATCTTTTTGTATCATTTGATGGCCTTGGGTAGTTAAAATACAAACTCATAGCATAATGTTTACTTTATCATCCTCTTCAGAAGGTGGTGTATCCCCACAACACTATCAAGGCAATGAAAACTTGCCTTGCTCCATCCATTCCTTCACCACGCTGACAATATTCCAAATCGTGTAAATTTTGACCTGCATTCAATTTCTACGCGAAATGATAACAACAACGGGAAGAATTCAATCGGAATTCTATAGAAATGGATGGAGAGTTTTCATTGGCGAGCAGCCGTACGGTTGGTTTAATCCTCGCCCCAGAGCCTGATATGATTCCCCATCGGAATTTATATGATAAGGGCAGCCACAAACACCATATTGTTTCTTAACTAATGTCATCATGATCGTTGTGAGCAGGAATGGATGGTGATCGATGCGGTTTCTGCAGCAGAGACCCGTCAGTTTGGAGTCGTCAACTTGCCTTCCTGAACTTTACAGCGGCGTAGTAGAAACGTCATCGCCTGATACCTTGAAAGCTGTTGGTTCGATTGCCTCTCGAAGCCATTCCGAATGAGGTACAAATGGTGACTTTTAGGACGGTTTCTTCCGAAGTCCAGTTTCGTCCTTTGTCACAAACTGTCCAAGATTATCTTATGGTGTTGTAGAGGTCCATCCGTCCTAATTAAAGTTTTGTTCTCTTCGATCTAGGGGTAACTGCACTCCTATCCCTATCCATCACAGAAGAATTGATGGATAGCAGTCACTGTCCAGCCACTGTGTTTGGAATCGAACAGAGGGTTAGCAGGCATCCATCAAGTGCAACGGACAGTGACGGGCTGATGGTCATCGTAAAACAAAGAAAATTGGAAGTAAAGCACATTCGTGTCGGGAATGCACCAACAGGCTCCAACTGAGTGTTTAGTTTTTCCCCGCAAGATAACGAGCAATTAACGACAGGCGTGTTGAGCAATCAAATTCATTGAGATGAACCCACGGACAGGACATGATGTGATCATTTGGAAAAGCAGGTGGCTGCATGAATGAAACAAAACGTCAGTCATGTGGCAAAGTCATTCGTAAAGGTGCCCACAGGTCGACGTTGCGTCTTTAAGCAACTCGCGGCAACTAGCTTTCCGGCGATGGAAGCAACTCGGAGTGACTGATCAGTTGCCGATTTTGTCGACCTCAGCGCGCTTGAGCAACTGCCGCATCCGCTAGTTAAGCGTGTTGTTCGAGGTAACTGCCAGTTGCTTCGAGTTCCTCTCAATCTCTGAAATGTCGACCTGCGCGTGGTGGTTTTTGATCTGCGACGGATCCGTCGAGTTGCTTCAAGACGCAATGTCGACCTGTAGGCACCTTTAAACTATGATGATTGTGTGACTTTCAATTCGATATGTGTTACGTATAAAGTCCAAGTCAACATGGAATGAATAGTTCAGTCACACAACCATGATGACCATGGTGACTTCATACATAACCTGTCATTGCGGTGTTTGTCCACACAATCACCCTGACAACCACAGCAACAATCTCTCACCTCCTGTGATTGACAACTATAAGAATTTGGTATGTCTGATATTTGCCGAACAAAATCTTGAAGGATTAAGAAGCATATGGAGTCTCGGCATATTGCCGACGAAATATGCTCGGTATCAATCTTTGTCTCCCTGTCGGAGAGGTGATAACGATATCAAATCATTATAAAGGCACAGATCTCTACCATTCGTCCTTTCTTCTTGCTCATGTCGTGGCTCGATGCAGTGCGAAGAAGGTTTGACGTTGTTCTCCGATGTCGTCCGAGTATTTCCAATTCTCCCAACAGAGGACTCTCTCTGACTGCTGCAGCGAGTTTCTTGTTGCTGTTAGAACGAGTGCAGTAAAGACCTTTCCAACGAAGATGGCGGTCTAACAGTTCTCACCATATGACGTCAGAAGCTCAATACCATTCAATGGCTGTAGGCACGCTAAGCTGGTCCAGAAATAATAACAGCTTCCTACCGGACTCGAACCCACGGACCCTTGCGTAAGGCATCAATCGCCAGCACTTAAGTTTTGGTAAAATACTTGTCTGAGAGGATGCATTTGGTAGTGTTATATCATGCCTGGACAATGAACGGCCACGACGTCATGTGGGAGAACTAGGCCACCATCTTTGTTGGAAAGGTCTATAGTATGGAGAATGTAGGCGGCCAAAGAATACATCTATCCGTACTCTTATAAGTAAGCCACAGACCACAAATTGCCTACTCAATGTTATTCGAATCTTAAAAAACGATTCAATGTTTACCTGCGATGATTAGATTTATCGACACAAGCGATGTCGGCGATGAATTAAGCCCGGTGCTTGCTGTAACTCCTTCATCCTTCCTTGAATACAAATAATACCCGCTGAGAAGGTAATACCATTCATGAAAGGCAAGTACCACTTAACAAAAAACACCTACATGTACCTTTAGCTTACGTCTGCTTGACGTTAGTGGTGTACGATCTTTGAAGCAAGGAACCTGCTTCATCTTCCTGTAAATCACGCCACCAAAGCTCAAATGTCGATAGGCCTACACCAGGTCGTGCAACACAATTTAAACCTTGACCTTCTACCTTTATTTGCTATTTCAGTATGCTTTCAGTTCATAAGTAGTTTTATTTTTTAAAACCTGTAGTTACAGTTTGAAAGGACCAACACCCAAGGCGGGAAGGGCATTACTGTGAACATGGCGGCAGAGTTTTTTTTGCATTCAGCACCTTTCTGACTAAAGAACACCCCAGCGCCACTGTTCACAATCTATTTGACGCTACTTGAATCTCACTTTCGTTTCTTTGAATCCTGTCCACGCTTGCTGTTGCTTTCACAAGGTTTGATTCGCTGGGTTCGGGTACAAGGATATCAAGCTCATGACCGAGGGTCATACTTTACTTTCCTATCGATTTCTTTCTCCCGTTCAAGAGATTAAAGAAATCTGTGCCCCGGGCTGACAATCAGGTCGACTTAGTACTCGAGATACAATGAAGGACAATCATTGGTTCTTTTGATCAGTGACCATGTCGATATCTCCGGGCAAAAAACGCCTCAAACTGTGATTGGTTCGTAGCGACGCCATCTTGAATCTCATTTCGTGCACTTTCTTACCTCCCAGACACCGGAAACCCCGGTTCTCTTCTGATGTGACAGGACATTTTCAAAATTGAAATGAGCTACGGGTTTTTTGCTGCTATGCAAATGACGACAGTAAATCGTCAAAAAAATTTGACCTGAAGCAAAGTCTGCATGCGCAAAAAAAGATATGCAAAACTCATGCTGTCTCTGCTCGACATGGGAACCTACCACCGACATTGAAATCTTCTTTTCGCTTAATTGGAGACCGGATCCATATTCCAATATATAAGAAGCGAGTATCATTAAGAAGTGTCAGGCCGCGAACAAGGAGAGGTATCTTGACGTCAAGTTGCACTTCAAGAGACGTGAAGACGAGATATAACTAAGGACAAGTTGGTTTAAGTTGGATTCGTGTGGTTGCTGCTGCAGACCGTGATGTCTTCTCGTCAGAATTTCTGTTCGCACGCAATGCATCGTCGCTTGTTTTGATGTCCTAAGTTTCAATGACAATAAAACACTCCCCGTTGGGTGTCAGTTGCCGACGAACACAAGCCAGATTTGCTAGTATTTCTTCGATGTGTGCATGACACTAAATGTACAAGAGGGAAGCGTTATCAAACCCAATCGTCGAAACAAGTGGTTTTAGCATAAACAGTGACGACAAAGATTAAGCCGAGTGGATTTCAGTTTCAATTACCGACGGTGTCATATTCGGACATGAGTTGATTCATCAAACAATTCTTGAACAAGGATTGTAATATGGGAAAATGGGAGTTCATAATGAAGTTGTAATATGTCTCTAATCTCTGCAGCATCTTACATAACAGCTCAAGGTTCCTTCCCTTCAAGTGAAGGACTAAGCAAGTACCAGTCCGTATGTAACAGTACACTATGATGTTGGAACGCTGAGCAATCTTGGTGAAGCTCTTTCCCAGGCGTTCGAGAGCTGAACAATCTTGAGGAGGCCTTTTCCCCACACGTTCAGAGCTGAGCAATGGAGGCTTTCCACACGTTCCAGAGTAAGCAATCTTGATGGAGACTCTCTTTCCTTTCGTTCCAGGTGCGTTCCTGATCCCCTACCTCCTGACCCTCTTCCTGGCGGGTATCCCCATGTTCTTCCTCGAATGTTCACTGGGACAGTTCCTTAGTATAGGTGGATTAGGGATATGGAAGATATGTCCGATATTTAAGGGTGAGTTAATGAACACTTCAGCTACTTCCGAAACATTTGAATGCTGTACTGGTGAGACTCGTCTTTAGGGGCAAGGTGGTCGTCAACGTGAGAGGTTTACGCAACTCATGCAGCCAGAAAAAACTATGGGAAGTCGTTCTGGTCAAGGCACAGGCCGTAGAAAAAGCGGCAATGAATGGTAAATTGCACATTGAGTACCAACTCGCGCAAGAAGACTCATCTCTTCTGTGGAAGGCGCCGTAGCAGAGTTCATCCACAGCCAAAGTCTGTGTGCAAAAGGAATAAGACAAAGTTGAAGAATTGTGCTTAACTATACTGAGACACTTTATTCCCTCTTTCCCTTTCAGGCGTTGGCTACGCGGCTGCCATCATTGCCGCCTGGTTGAATGTGTACTATATCGTCATCTTAGCCTGGGCCTTGTATTATCTGTTTAGCTCTTTCACTAAAACGTTACCCTGGGCGACATGCGACAATTGGTGGAATTCAGAATGGTGCAGGTGAGTCGATAATACAGTCACATACCAACAGTTATCGTCGGTGTTACCCTGACATCAATGATGCCATTACATCGAAAGCGTTCGACGTTCATCGTTGTTACCTACAAGGTGTTTAATTCGGTGTCCCCATATTCTGTGCCCGCAATTTGCCCCTTTGAAAATTGCAAGGAACGACCCTCCAGTTGGTCCAAACCCCCCAGTCCTTTGATGGCACTGAGAAGGAGCGCCGTGGGATGCGACATCTTTATGTTGCAAGTCCTCTGGTCACTTCGCCTTCGGACGACGCTCCACTCAGAGAGAGGGAGCGGAGACTGAAGGCGTCGCGATTACAACCCCTGGTGCTCAAGATGTCGTCCAAAGGCAGAGAAACTTGTTGAAGTGCTAGTCCATTCCACCATTTCCCTTCAGGTCTGAATACGACCGTCAAGACACCACCAACTGTACAGTCACAAACATCACCGAGGTAGCGCAGCAGTATTATAATATCATCCAAGAAGGACCACCCGCCACCAGCGTCCCTAACATCACCACGGAGGTTACTATATGCAATGGTACCATTGTCTACGACAACTTCACGTCACCCGTCGAAGAGTTCTGGAAGTACGTACCTCTTGTCGACATCTATACCTGTTCCTAAGCCAGCAGCACACCAGGCGATATCGCAAGCGAGCAAAATTGACTGTTGACGCCAAGTGTGCGCTGGACAGCGTGCGTGGAATCCTTTCGCCAGCGATGTTCGCCAATGTCAAACAGAAGGGAGGTTTCGAAATCAAACGATAAACGTAAACGTTAACGACAACGTTATTTTCATAGTACACATTAACCAGATTTTATATTGCATTTTCGGTACAAAAAGAACGTTGTCGTTAACGTTAACGTTTACGTTTATCGTTTGATTTCGAAACCTCCCTAATACCAAACCCATTACTTCCTTGTCCGCAGTGGCTGGCGAGAGGATCGGTAGCGAAGAGATCGTTAGCGATTATAGGTTACTGTGAGTCACCTTCTCATTCCTTTCAGCCGCAACTGCCTGAGAATCACTGGGGGTCTGGAACAAACAGGGAATGTTCGCTGGCAGCTTGCCCTGACCCTCGCGTTCGCCTGGATCCTTTGTTATTTCTGCATCTGGAAGGGAGTCAAATGGACAGGCAAGGTATTGGTCAAGCTCCGTACAGGGGTGGTGAACTTCGGAGAGTTTAGAGAGTATTGATGTCTGGAGAGTGGGTACCACCGCCATGATTCAGTTGACAAACGTCATTACATAGTCGTTGATGAAACTAAGATTCTACAATATCTCTACTTCTAGCAGGCACCCTCAAAATGTACGTCTCTGTTCGTTGTCTCTGCTTTCATAAGACAGTCCCTACGACCAGAGGCCCTAAGGCAAGTTCTGACCACCGTCGCCTAAAGGCTACAGGATATTGAGAAGCTAAGTGGACTCAAGTGTTCTCCGTCTGACTGATCGATATCTGATACCTGTTCCTTGTTTCAGGTTGTCTATTTCACTGCTCTCTTTCCATACGTTCTCCTCAGCGTCATTCTCATCCGTGGGGTGACCCTTCCGGGAGCTCTCGACGGCATAAAACTCTTCATTATCCCAAAAATGTCGAAGTTGGCCGACTCACAAGTAAGTCTATACAAATGGTAGAAGTTGCCCCTGTTCGAGGATCGAATACAAAGAAATTATAAATATCATATGGGTGATGGCAAAAATAGATACCGGTAACCAAATTTTACCAAATCCCCATGTCCATGTCCATAGATAAGCGAGTGATCGCTTACATGTATCTATGGCCATGGACATGAGGATTTGGTAAACTTTGGTTAATTACACGTCGGGACCTTGTTTTGAATTTGATTCAGCTAGTATTGGAGGTGCAAAGATAGTTTTTCCCACAGCTCACAGAAATCGCCTCTCCCTGAACAAAAATAGGCGCCAGCCGCTCGCACTTACGTTCGTTTCTTGGCGAAATGGGGATACCATTTCCAGCTGCGACGTTCTCTTTCCCGTTGATGTTTGAAAATACTCGTATGGAACACTAGTTGTTGAGAGTAAAAGGCAACACTTCAATGCAGACATCCCGTGGCTTGTTTAATAATTCATCCACGGAGCTGCTCAGTTGACCAGTTATCGTCCTTGAATCAGGCTGGGTGGCCACTCGACGCATTCTTTGTGCGGCTCCGTCTGTGTCTGAGGACGTCGGAGATATTATTGAGCAGATGTACAAATTTTTCATTGATTCGTTGTTTTTCATTTGCTGATAGAATTAAGTTATCTTGAATTGATTCGGGACTGAAATCGCGAGACTGCTGCAGGCTAAAGTCAGCGAAAGTGGTTTCGCAGATGATTCGTTAAGCAAGGTTCATTGGCACACGGAATTGGTCCGACTCAGGTCCGTAAAAAATCTATCAAATGGACTTCAGCGTTGTCGTATCCGGAAAACTAGGGGCAAACGGACTTGAAATGGACCGGATCCGTGTGCCAATGAACCTTGCTTTACACACCAGTCTTTTTTAGCGTCATGTTTGAGAACGGTGTTGGTGATGACCAGGAAAAGGTGTCTTAGTGACGGGCAGTAACCGATTTGGTCGAGTACTTTTGTGTCAGTTTTAACTTCCAGAAGTGGGTCGAACCTACGACTCCTCGCATGACCATCTTCCGTATCATCGAGAGACGGCATGCATCGCTCGACACTGATGAGCTAAACCCTACAAAAACAGACTGTCGAGCGAAACCCCTACAAAAACAGGCTGTCGAGCGAAACCCCTACAAAAACAGACTGTCGAGCTAAACCCCTACAAAAACAGACTGTCGAGTAATGTTAGAAGAAGACTGATCCAGCATTTCGAAATATTGCCATTGCTTTTCAGGTGTGGATTGACGCCTCTACTCAGATCTTTTTCTCCTATGGCCTGGGTCTCGGTGCCGTGGTGGCTCTAGGGAGCTACAACAAGTACCACAACAATGTCTACAAGTAAGATATGTTCTTTTTTGGGCAACGTGTTACTTACGGACTGGCCGTATTGTTGACGAGCTTGGAATAAGAATTAAAAGCTCATCAAAACCAAGGGACCTTATTCACAAAGCTCCCGTAACTTTAAGGGTACCGGTACGCAAATCCTTTTTCAGGCTGATAGTGAACAATAGATTGTCCGCAAGCCAAAAGGACAATCAGTTTGCGCACTCCCGTACGTTACGGGAGCTTAGTGAATAAGGTCCCAGGTCCGTTTTTGCGGTCGACACATCGTAAAGTTAAAATTCCCATGATGATGATCTAATTTTGGCAAGATGGCTCCCAACGAAACTCATCTATAGGTACTACCAAAGAAATTGAAACTGATTTCAATCTTATTTCAGGGACGCGCTGATCGTGTGTTGCGTCAATAGCTGCACCAGTATGTTCGCTGGGTTTGTCATCTTCAGTGTGGTTGGATTCATGGCCCATGAACAAGGGAAAGACGTATCTGAAGTGGCCGCCTCGGGTCCGGGCCTGGCCTTCCTCGCCTACCCCTCGGCTGTCGTACAGATGCCTCTAGCCCCACTCTGGTCATGTTTGTTCTTCCTGATGTTGCTCATGCTTGGGCTGGACAGTCAGGTTCGTTTTCGTTATCATTCGTACTCCTCTAAACTCTGTCCGCCACGTCACTGGTGGCAGGACTGACACCTAAAACCGTTTTGCAAGATTATACCAATTAGAAGGTTCGCAGTTGTCGAACATGCGGCACTGACTAAATTTAATTCCAAATGCGCTCTTACTACACTGCTTCACCACTTCTCCCAACGTCAAATGGTTTCTAGGCTGTAACAACCATAGGACGACCGAGGAAGTTTACCCCAATTAGCCGACTTCTATCAGGAGCAGCCATTTGTTTCACCTACATTCATTGAGGTTCAGCTAATAACCTAGCTCGACGATGGAACGTTGCTTTCCGACCAACGTGCCAACAGCCGTTGGTATCGATTCCTCCGCAATGTTCTAACTGCCATCTGGGATTGGGAGAAAGAATCATCGATGTTTGCCATTGAGTTCTGAAATACTCAAGCGTATTAATATTGTTTGGGAGTGCCTCGTTTTGCGGTTAGTGTGCAAGAAAGGAAATATAGATGAGGCCCTTCATTGGATTCACTGTTTGAAATGGGAAATAACACGGTCAACATCAAACCCTTGTTGATGGTTCTAGCTGCCATGCATGTCACTTCTCTCTGTCAGATTAAAACCATCTTGTCCAAACAAGGCTATCGACTCCGTCTTTAGCCTTGTCCGAATCATGTCATCTTTTTCCGTTAACGCATAAATTATTAATGAACCTGACCCCTACTTGACCCCGCCTCCGAGCCAATCAGAACTCGCGAAACAAATCACCGTTGGAGACTTTCTTTGCTCTTCACGCTCGAATTTGTAACATGGATTTTGATTGGCACGTCGATTTTCCTTCGCGCCCCGATGATTGGCTGAGGCTCTCACCCCCTCAGAAACGGGAAATGTGATGGATTCGAACCAGGCTAGATGGCCGTGAGGCCAGATAGACTGGTGAGCACCAGATGATTAAAACCAAACTTTGTATCTTGTAGTTCTGTACAATGGAGGGATTCATCACGGCCCTGTCCGACGAATTCCCGCGATACCTGAGACGATATAAGGAACTCTTTATTTTCGTCGTCTGCTTTCTCTCCTACCTCGTGGGTCTCTCCTGCGTCACTGAGGTAAGCAGTACTGCTGTCTTTAGTCTTAAAGCGACAGGCTCCAGCCAGGGACACCCTGACTCCGAGTCTTCATGCCTTCATACCAGCAACTCAAATGAAGGAGAAATGCCCGATCTAATTCTTTGTCATTAGAATCTCGTTTTAACAATAATCTGACGATATCTGATTGCCTTCGCCGAAACCGAAGGACTTGCTGCAGGTTCTGCCCATAACAGAGGCACTTTCGGACTATCACGTCACTTCGACCAAACCCCTGCATGCTGTATCCTTGGGACAAGACACCTCGCGTCGTATGTGACCGATATACTCCAGTTAAAGTCATCTTTTTTTCAAGGGCGGCATGTATGTGTTCCAACTGATGGACTACTACTCGGCAAGCGGGCTCTGTCTACTCGTTCTTATCTTTTTCGAGTGCATTTCCATATCTTGGGCGTTCGGTGAGTAGTCTAGACTTGAAAACGGTTTCAGGAGAGCCTGGTTCGACTTCGTCGTATCCTCTGCAGTCCATTACAGCTACAAGCCTAGCTACTTTATCACCGACATTGGAATATAGCTCACTTGCTCTGACCGCGACAGCTGCAGCAGGCAAGGAACCAGCAAAGCATGATCAGGTGGACAGCTTGACAGCACCATTCAGAATAGCCAAGTATGTTCTTGTCTATCATGAAAAGGTTACATCTTCATCTTATAGTTGTCTCTCCTTTCCTAGGTGTGAACCGCTTTTACGACAAACTAAACGACATGATAGGGTACTATCCCTGTATTTTCTGGAAAATTTGCTGGACATTTACCACTCCATTTATATGTTTTGTAAGTATATCCATGGGCAATATTTTCCGACAGAAAGGGATATCCCAACAGCATGTTACACCAGCTGCGATCAAAAGAAAGTGTGACTATTGATTATGAGCTGACCCCATAGATGGACTCTCTGATTGGTCGACAGAACAAGCGTTTTGATTGGCTCAGTATTTCCCTTCATGATGTTGTACTCACAACGTAACATTGTTTTTTAGGGTGTGTTCATCTTCAGCCTGGTTCAGTTTAAGCCCCTGACGTATTTGGAGGTGTATAAGTACCCTCTTTGGGGTGAGCTGATTGGAGTCTTCATGGCCCTGTCGTCAATACTCGTGGTGCCCATTTATGCCATCTACAAGTTCTCGGTTACACCGGGAACATTTAGAGAGGTAATGTCAGCTTCTTCTCTCGTCCGACTCTTTGGAGTTGAAAAATATTCAAATCATTGATTTGGCAGAGTTCTTGCTGTAAATGGCGTCAAAAACAAGAATTTCCTGAGGAATTTGAAGTTTGATGATTGAATGTGTTCATACATATAGTTGATGCCGAGGGGCCTGTTTCATAAAAGTGATTTCCGATTTGGTAAAAAAGTACCATAAGCTTCGAGTCACTTATGACACATAACTGCCACGCGTTATCCCCCATAGAAAAGTTTCGAGAGCGAGTCTCTGGAGACCTTTTCGCGGTGGGCCTGACCAATAGAACGAGCACAGTGAACACGACACGACCAAAATAGGAGTACATGTATCTCCCTTTTTTCAGAGATGCAAACTTCTATTCCGTCCTGATATCGATCTTCGGAGACCGGAACAAGAACAAGAACAGTTTCAGTACTCAATCCCAGCTCCAACCTACACCGGGATCCAGGAGGACGGCGCTGTTCTCACCGCTGTATAAGACCCAACGTTAGGTCGTATTTCAGGACGGCACACCATGAATGTCAGGAACAGTAAAAACTGGTTTGTGACATGACGGAAGTCGATGATTTTCGTGAAGCAAGGCGCTGATTGGCTAGATATGACGTCACCGTTCATATGGCCAACACGTGTGTCAAACATCGTGAGTTGTGGTCGAGTTTGTTTCGGTTGTGAGAAGAAATTGTTTCGGTTGTGAGAAGAAATTGTGACTAGTTGAAAACGTTACCAAAAGGAGGATCGCGATATCCCATGTTGGTCTTGGAGAGAAACGCTGTTTTTTATTTTGGCTTGAAGCCGCGCAGCTGAAACGTCGGAGAACGCCAGGGCAACCAGCCTGTAGGCATGGAGCAAACTGCCTTTTCTTTGTATCTGGGCAGACGTCCTCGCTGTTGGACGAAGAGTCACCTGAGTAGGTATTCGAATGACTTCGGGACTTTCCGGTAAGACCGAATGCTGTCCCTCGGTTACGAATATTTTTGCGACGAAGAAAGGTAAACTGATTGAGTGCAGACCGGAAACTTGCGATGGAGTTGATGATATGAATTTTATTCTCGTCGTCATCCTCTACCGGCTGTTTCCGGCTGTTTCATGGGAACAGGCACCTGCGTCGATATAATTTCCTCTTGATTAAGGAAAAAAGGGATCACGGATGCTGTAGTTGTACAGAACACTGATGACACCCGACGCTGCAATAATAGACGAAATCAACAGAAAAGGCATTTTCGCAGTGTGTGCTAACCCTGATCGTGAATATCCGGGCTGTAATGGAAGATTTCTCACGTGTGTAGATGTACATGTAAATGTACTGCAGTGTTTTTATACATGCAATGTACTCCTCCCGAAATAATGGCCACCTCGGTCAGTTTTAATCAGTGACTAGCTGGCCAGTTATGGAACTTGTTCTGAGAGGTGTACGTGTATATGGCCCTATACAGTTGTGATTTAGTAGGAACATATGGTCGACATTAGATTTTAGTGTTGTAAGCTGCATTTATTGGTAGTTTTTAGGAAAAGAGCACATAGTGTGTCATTGGAAGCAGAGACGTATTAGGTACACGTTCTCGGTACTTCAGCGTCTTTAACAGGTTCGGATTCAGCAACACCTTGACCTTTAACCTTCCCCGGTGTGCGTTCATTGCGGGATTTGGATTGACCGACGTAAGCTTTGGCGAACCGCTGAGCCAATGGCTGAACATCGGCTCCAGATCGAGGCGGATTCAGAATGGTAGGCCACTGGCAGGAAGCAATTTAGCCCAGTTAACCAGAGCTAGAAGTCAACTGCGTCAAAGGATAGACACTTTTGTTAATGCTCACTCGTTGAAATTAGCGATAAACCAGCAGAAACCCACCATGATGGCAGTCATAGCATTATTCCATTATTTCTTTATGACCATTTCGTTCCTCGGTCATTATTAACCAGAATGCAGACACAAGGATAGAACATCACATTTTGTAACCATACCACGCACAATATGTATCAGCGTTTGTACAGAAATTGTTTGTGTATAATTGAATGTGTAATGTCTTATTTTCAGCATCCCTGATAGTTACATGTAATAGGAATAAAACATCATAAAAAACTACAGCAACAATTTGCTGCAAGAGGCGCCTATATAATCATTGTATAAAGTGTGCGCCTGTTGTCTGGACTCGAAAGCGTTCATTTCAAAGATTCTTCTTGTTTCAGCAACTATGACGTAAAAACATTTCATGCTGACAGCATTCATCCTTGATTTTTCGAAATATTTTGCTCCGCGCCCCGCCGGTGAAAAGCGAATAAATTCAGATCGGTAAATTGACTCGTACGCATGGTGAAGGCATCAAAGATGGCCGACATCGAAGTTGGTGAAACAATACGGCTTGTTTAGACTGGTTCCCATCTTTGCCGCTGCACTCCCGCTCGGGGAGTCCAGCGGCAAAGTCGGGAACCAGTCTAGGCGGGTTCTCCAGCGTTTGTATATTCATTGCAAATATCGTCGATTGTATTACCAAAAACTTGTTTTGTTTATAGAAGTCTGTGTATGTTACTCTTATTGCATAATACATGTACATATATGTATTTAATAGAACCAAAATAGTCAGGTAATACGGTACATCACAGTATTACATTTAAAATGTGTTAGAATGAAACTTATGTACGATACGGAATGTGGTTAGTGTCGAGTTGATAATCTTCATAATCGAGATGTAAATGTATAGTGAATCTAGTCTCTAGTGTTTGATACCAAAACTCTATATCTTTGTTTACGAATGAATATATGTACCTATATCTCTTGTTGTAATATGTAAGTATATAACACATTTTATGATGGGTAGGCTCCAAGTGAGTGCCATGGCCGATCCTGGAATACATCTGATACCTATCGAATAATCAAATTGATGTAAAATGTTGGAAAACTATATATGCGTCGTCATGCGTAGGTAGGTGAACACCACCTTTTTCATAAACATGGCGTATTAATTTACAGCATTTATGCTGTCGCTTTACTTTGGACAGGAAATGACACCGGAATGAAGTGTGTGAATCTACAGAATAGAATTCAAACTGGGAACTAACGAAAAACGATTTTTGCCCACGGTAGACGATGGCCTAACGCGTAATGAAATTCCACACGGTCACGTGGCACAAATGGGCCAATTAGATCGTCGATCAGCTGCATGGCTATCACTAGCCCTACCCTTTCTGATAATATTGGGCAACCTGTACATTTTAGCCCCTCTGTAAGAAATACCTCTTTTAGAATACTTGTGAGAACAGTTGAGGTTAGTAACGGATGAAAAATAAAGCGAAGAAAACAAAACTAACGTTTCTCCTAGCTGGTTGAGCTGCCGCTAGGATCGCCACCGTCGACTCCAAAGATGGCGTCTTGACTGTTGGGCCGAGTTCGAATCCATTGCAATCGGGTGAGAGGCAAGGCTACTTTTACAAGGCATTATGGTAAGTTTTACCGCTGTTGCTCGCTGTCACTGTATTAACAGCCTATTACGGGTCGTACTAGATGAATTAAAGAGATGAGGCGATGGTAGTATGTATTCTTCAAGCTCCATCCCATGTCGTAATGATAATGATTATGATCCTGGTCATCATAATAACAACCAATTATCAAAGTAACTACATCATCATTGTCATTCAGACGATGGGAAATAGTCCGGCTACCAACAGAACAATATCATAATGTTTGTTCCTATAGCGATTTTTGCGAAAAGTTGACTTATCTTCAACCAGGCTTGAACCAGGCAAATCTTTCCCTCATAAACTCTGACTGAAGCAGACCATTTGGTGATGCTGGCAGATTAGGCAAGTGCGCATGCGCAGCACAAGGGCGTAGATGCAGACTGGTTCCAGATGACACCGTTAGGGCTAATGTGAATCACATTAGCCCCTCGAGTCGATGCAGCTCCCGGTCAACTTCTGAGTTTGGATGGATCGGTCAACTTGCAGTACAACCAGGGCCGCTGGCCACCATCTTACCAATACCTACATGTAGTTTAGTCTAGCGAGAATCTTAGGTACTTGAACTAGACTAACTGTTTAGTAGGCCTAACTGTA
>NMRB01000123.1:147002-205775 GCA_002633025.1 Notospermus geniculatus | reverse complement strand
TTTTGTTTATAGAAGTCTGTGTATGTTACTCTTATTGCATAATACATGTACATATATGTATTTAATAGAACCAAAATAGTCAGGTAATACGGTACATCACAGTATTACATTTAAGATGTGTTAGAATGAAACTTATGTACGATACGGAATGTGGTTAGTGTCGAGTTGATAATCTTCATAATCGAGATGTAAATGTATAGTGAATCTAGTCTCTAGTGTTTGATACCAAAACTCTATATCTTTGTTTACGAATGAATATATGTATCTATATCTCTTGTTGTAATATGTAAGTATATAACGCATTTTATGATGGGTAGGCTCCAAGTGAGTGCCATGGCCGATCCTGGAATACATCTGATACCTATCGAATAATCAAATTGATGTAAAATGTTGGAAAACTATATATGCGTCGTCATGCGTAGGTAGGTGAACACCACCTTTTTCATAAACATGGCGTATTAATTTACAGCATTTATGCTGTAGCTTTACTTTGGACAGGAAATGACACCGGAATGAAGTGTGTGAATCTACAGAATAGAATTCAAACTGGGAACTAACGAAAAACGATTTTTGCCCACGGTAGACGATGGCCTAACGCGTAATGAAATTCCACACGGTCACGTGGCACAAATGGGCCAATTAGATCGTCGATCAGCTCCATGGCTATCACTAGCCCTACCCTTTCTGATAATATTGGGCAACCTGTACATTTTAGCCCCTCTGTAAGAAATACCTCTTTTAGAATACTTGTGAGAACAGTTGAGGTTAGTAACGGATGAAAAATAAAGCGAAGAAAACAAAACTAACGTTTCTCCTCGCTGGTTGAGCTGCCGCTAGGATCGCCACCGTCGACTCCAAAGATGGCGTCTTGAGTGTTGCGGGGCCGAGTTCGAATCCATAGCATCGGGTGAGAGGCAAGGCTTCTTTTACACGGCATTGTTGTGTTATTGGTAAGTTTTCCGCTGTTGCTCGCTGTCACTGTATTAACAGCCTATTACTAGATGAATTAAAGAGATGAGGCGATGGTAGTATGTATCCATCCCATGTCGTAATGATAATGATTATGATCCTGGTCATCATAATAACAACCAATTATCAAAGTAACTACATCATCATTGTCATTCAGACGATGGGAAATAGTCCGGCTACCAACAGAACAATATCATAATGTTTGTTTATAGCGATTTTTGCGAAAAGTTGACTTCTTCAACCAGGTTTGAACCAGGCAAACTTTCCCTCATAAACTCTGACTGAAGCAGACCATTTGGTGATGCTGGCAGATTAGGCAAGTGCGCATGCGCAGCACATGGGCGTAGATGCAGACTGGTTCCAGATGACACCGTTAGGGCTAATGTGAGTCACATTAGCCCTAGCGGTCGGATTGGAACCAGTCTCGAGTCGATGCAGCTCCTGGTCAACTTCTGAGTTTGGATGGATCGGTCAACTTGCAGTACAACCAGGGCCGCTGGCCACCATCTTACCAATACCTACATGTAGTTTAGTCTAGCAAGAATCTTAGGTACTTGAACTAGACTAACTGTTTAGTAGGCCTAACTGTACAGACATTGTCTATGTGGCTTTTAAAAGTACATGTAATGACTGATAAATTAACACCTCTGGACACGTAGAGAGCAAGGGTTTGCCCGATCAATCGCCTGATGAGGACATCACGGACCATTCACCGAATATAGCACTATTATTAAAACATAAAAAGCGAGACGGAAGGTGCGGGGTAATAACCTCATACCAATTTCCTCTCAAGTGATGCTAGATCACTTTGTGCAATATTAGTCAGTCTATTGCTGATATAGTAAGGCTTGTCCTGAGTGGCGTTGTCAAAAGGGGTTGGCTCAAAAGTGCATTTCTCTTGTACCGATGAACCTTCAAGTTTCAGATCCTTGTAATGTGTACATTGGTCAGACTTAGGCTGAAGGACACGTTGGACACCAACAAAAGTCGGGTTTAGTCATCCTGAGAACATCAGGGGTTCTTAGCGCTCGCTCCCTTCCCGGTGAGGAAGAGTGCGAGTGCTAGGAACCCCTGATATTCTTAGGATGAGTTTAGTGCTCCATGATCACCTTTGGTGGATCGTGTGCGTGCTTTTCTGACGTCTATGTTCAAGAGAGGCCAACTGATGTTCGCGAATGTTCATGGAAGGCAAGAAGAGAAGGACTACTGACTGGTTAGATTTTATCGTAAAGCATTGAAACACTCTTGGATTTCTCAATAATTGAAGACTTTGGTGATGGCCCCGAAGCCATCGACGCCGGTCTCGAAGTACCATCCTCCCATAGCAGGGCGCTGGTCTCGCTCCTCTTCATGCGCTCGCACACAAAGCTTGCGCGAGTGGAGCGTGGTAAAAACCCTGCTGTGGGAGGATGCAAACCACGTGATATGACGTCATGAGTACGATATAAAATAGAAGTGGTCTCCCCTCAGCCACAGGAGTGCCAGCTCTATTCACCTGCTCTAGACGGCAGGGTAAGTCAGCAACTGAAGGGATACTAGTTCAAAAAGGTAGGATTACTTTTCATTTTTGGCATTTCCCCCTGTTTCCATGCCTCCTTCGTCAAGTCCTAATTCATATCCGTTCCCTCCGCTTGCACTGCAAGTTTCACAGTGTCCACAGCACAAGGACACGAAGATGGCAAGGTTACCTTCCTTGAAAAATTGAATCGAGTGCGCCATCAGCCCTTGTGTTCATTTTGTGGTGTTCATTTTCAGATGTGGATTAGAATTCTATCCCTGTTTGTGGCACTGAGCGCCCTCTGCGTCGTCACGGTAAGAATGTTCTTCAACCTTTTACTGCCTGTCGCAATTTCAACAAAAACAGAAAAAGTCCCCGGTATCTTTTTACCCTGGGACCGATATTTCCCACAGATTTACTACTGCATTCTTGCTGCAAGGCATGACGGACACACCCCAACATGCATCTTCGGTCGTTTTTATTTTAGATAGCAGAAGAGGCGAGACTTCGGCGAGTTTACGATGAAAGTGAGTGACCGTCATGAATTTTACATTTATATATGTCAGGTAAAAGGTGTCAACATTGCTGCACCTCCTGATATTTAGCTGGGGAACGATATCGGAGGGGAACATGTTGGGCGTTTTCTTCAGGGACCTTATTCACAAAGCTCCCTTAACTTTAAGGGTACGCAAATCCTTTGTCAGGCTGATAGTGAACAATAGGTTGTCCGCAAAAGGGCAATAGTTTGCGCACTCCCGTAAGTTACGGAAGCTTCGTGAATAAGGCAGGAGTGTGTTGAGAATTCAGTAAATGGAGGTCGACGTTTCCTTTTGTGTCGGTTAAACGCATTCGCTAAATTTTGTGGTTTTGGGCGACGTATATTATTCTTAGCTTTGGTGATGAATGTAAAACGTGAGAGTTGTCTCGTGCAAGTTGGGCAATTTACCATTATAATTTTCGCAAAGCCCCTGAAACGCCAACGCGAACACCAATCCTTTTGTTCGGTGCTCTCTTCGTGGCATCGAACAATGGATTTGGCGTTCGTGTTGGCGTTTCGGAGGCTTTGCGAAAACTCCCTATCGTTGGTTTTCTTACGACTTTTACGCCCACAGAGAGACAATAGGGAGGTTTCGAAATCAAACGATAAACGTAAACGTTAACGACAACGTTATTTTTGTACCGAAAATGCAATATGAAATCTGGTTAATGTGTAGTATGAAAAATAGCGTTGTCGTAAAGTTTACGTTTATCGTTCGATTTCGAAACCTCCCTATTCTTCACGAGAAAACTTTAACGTGAGGGGCATCTTTGATTTGATGTATGTACTCAGTTGATCTAAATTAACTTCCAGCATGTTGGAAATTGTACAAAAATAAGAACGTGAAGAGAGCACGGGTGGAGAAAGGAATCACCAATCTTGAGAAATGCGAGAACAAGTGTCTTGCGGCCGATAGGTGTCGTGGCGTCCAGTGGAATGTTGGCAAGAAAGAGTGTGCACTGCATATAGGGAAGAAGCTTCCAAGATGGCGGCGAACGAATGGGGTCAACCAGTATCTGAAGCAACGTTGCAGTAAGTAGAATAGCATGGACGATTCTTCTGAGAAGTTTGAAGTATGATAAAGGCTTCATTATTTGTAGCAAAATGGAAAGATCGACGATCATCAGCCAACATTGAAATTCTTCATCGAAAGAAGTCACCTCTCGTACATGTACAAAGCATTTCGCGAGGACTCTCGAAATCAGGAGGCCATCAAACGTGTTCGTTCCATGAAGTCCGACATTCTGGGCTTCGGTAAGACGTCATTGAGCATACCACTCCTTATTTCCAGAGGACAAAGCTATGACCATCCAACTTGAAGACCTCACCCCCTCGAATAAAAAAAACAAGGTGTTCTACTTCGAGGGATTTGGAGGATCCGAGTGGTACCTTAATCTCGAACAAAACGTCATGTTGTTTGGCAAGAACACGAAGTTCCAGAAGAGAACCACCCACGGCAAGGTAAGGACGGAAACTCTCCGCCAGGGGGCGATGTTTGCGTTCATCCGCACCGACCTCTGTGGAACGGAAAGTAGCCTACTTAAGCATGGCGCACACACGAGCGACTAAAATGGGGGCGACTACCGATGCGACTACTAGGTCGCATGCGATAATTACTTTGAGGTCGATCAGTAATGTCATCCGCGACGTCACTGATCTCCCAGTGAAGCATTTGTCGCAAACGAGTCAAAAAAACTAAAAAAACTAAAAATATGTTCAGTCGCTCCTGTAGTCGCAAGGCTAGTCGCCTAGAAAATCGCTCAAAAAATCGCTCGTGTGCGTCATGCTTTAGGTTTTCACCGACTAGCGGTCAGTGGGTCCCAGGTTCGAATCCCACTGGGCGTGAGACTTTGGGCAAGTCTCTCTGCCTCACTGGCCTCTCTCCACCCAGGTGTATAAATGGGTACCGGTCGGAAATGCTCGATTGTAGCGCTGAATGAGCAGCTCATCTGAGTTCTATTGAAAGGTTTCATGACAGTTCGTGGTTAAAGTGTGAAGTCGGATGATACCTCTACCGTTGTTGATATCAGACTATAAACCCAAACTTTAACTTTTTAACTTTTAATTCAGATCGTTGGAAAAGGCAGCGTCCCAGATGACTGTTTCTACATCGGCACAGCTGATGGTGGCGAACACGAGGGAGGTCTGGCTGCCTTGTCGAACTGCGAAGCGGGCGTGGTAAGTCTTACTGGCCATTACTAAGTTTTGGTCTGAATCTTTTGGCCTACATGTAAGCCTATACCAAAGAGATTCGGCTTCTGTTGCAAATATCTCCATGTATATTTTAAGCGTAGAAAACGACGTGATGGGGTGACCGCTTTACAAACTAATTTCTACTGTTCGCTCCGCGCGCGCGCACACTACTTTTCAAGATGGAAATCTAGCGTCGACACTAGGTGGTGATATCCCCAGATATCGCCGCCTAACGTCAAGTTTGCTTCGGTGTAAGCAATGTCGCCTTTTTTCCAGACAAGAGTGTACATCCAGACTCCGCTACAGGACTATGAGATCAACCCGTTCAGGCAATATGGAGACAAGGCAAGGTCCATCAGAGAACCCATTGAGAAGCTGAAGGACATAATCATGAAGAGAGGTGAGTTTCTGATACTTGGTCAAACATTTCTTGACTCTGATAAGAGCAACCATCGTCCTACGACAATCCGACGATTCACTTTAGTTGGCGGAAGTTAGATCGCTACATCTTGTGTATTTTTTTCTTCATTTCATACCAGGTGAACGCAAAACGAACGCCAGCGTGTTCTCCGTCGATGACTACCCCGACCACCCGCTCAACATGGCCAAGAGAGAAGAAGGGGCAAATATTAAGTTGGACCTACAAGAGCCCATCCCGCCAGGCTATGTCATTTATGTAGATCTCTCCTCCATTGTCGATGTGGTAAGTACGATTGTGGTTTGGGGGAAGAGGGAAAGGAGACGGTTCTGGGGTCATACTCGGACGAGGTTCGGTTTTATGTAACCAGAAATCGTCACGTATCCTATGCAGTCGTGGATCAGCTGCTCCTTGCGTTCCCCAGAAAGTTCGACTTTTAAAATGTATCAGAGGAGATCACGTGAGTGGGAACGAGTTCCACAGAAACTTCTCCGCGGAATACTACGAAGCACTTTAATACATGTAGTACGATTGAGTTCAGCCATCTTGGGGACATTCCTTCATTGATATCTATATATACTTTCAGTCGTTCCGTAATCTCTTTGATTCAATCAGTCGATCAACCGATGATCAGATGTTCCTCCATGTCGCCCAACTGTACAATTTCGTAAGTATTGGTATCAGCCACCAGTCATACATGTATTTCCCTACAGGGACGCCTCAGTGACTAGGACATGTAGGCCTGCTACCTACCCCCAGGGCTAAACTTAGAATGTAATGTTAAATCCCCTTCTCAAGACAGGGTCCGTTAATAGAACAAGAATCAGTTTAACATGACTTTTATTATTCTTTCTCTTTTTCTCTTTAAGGCTCAAATCTGGTTCCTGAACCCAACGTTCGGATTCCAGGTTTGGTTGACCATGAACAAGGTCATCCTCATGCATGATGGCCTCATGAAGAACCCGGATACATCCAGGAAGAGGCAGTCATACGGACTGATGAACAACTGTAACTACTTTAAGAAAGTTTTCAAGGATAGTAAGTGGTGGGATGCAGTCTTCATCTTGACAGAGTAAGTAACGTTCCTCTCCAGAGACTGGTCGAATGCCATGAGCAGTATTTGATCAGCTAAGTCCTCACGACGTTTTTTATGCATCTTACGTTTGTTTTAGGTCTCTACCGCTGACTCGTTTGGGTCATCCATGGAAGTATTATAACCGTGAGTCATGGCAGCGTTTCTGAATCCGTCTCTACTTTTGTTTTAGGTCTGACTTTATGACTGGTGGATTGGGAGGCTTAGCAATCGGGAGTGGTGCTTGTCAACCCAAGTTACAATGCGCTGCAGTCAAGGCACAGGCCATGGATTTATCCATGCTGACCAGAGCCATTGTCCACGAAACAGCCCACTTGTAAGTATAGCTAGACATTCTTTTGATCCTGCCTTGTACCTTGTGCTAGTAGGCCCTATGTTCTCAATGACTTCCTCACGAGAATGGCGTCAGCATTTCCATGGCATCAGTAAACTTCTTTATCTTTCAGGTTGGGAATGCCCGATGTTTATCCACCAGCACCGGCAAGTAAGCTCTGCTACTCGGGTCTCATGAGGAGTGCACAGTACAATCATGACTGGTCCAGATGTGACAACCAGGCTCTTATAGAATACCTGTAGTAAGTGAAAGGGGGAATTCGTGGACTTGGCTAATTCTGGAACTGTGGGACTTCCTTGCAGAGAATGTAACCATAAGGATTTGAACTACCTTCAAGGAGTTCGCAATGACTCTCTGGCTAAGTCGGCTACTCTTTTCTAATGATCATTATGACTGTGTAATCTTAAGGTTTCTATGACATATTCCAAATGGAATCTATAACCGAAAATCCGTTGATTATACCCAGAACGTTATTTTCTCTTTACCCGTTCCCAGCACGAAGGTCTCCAAGTGTGTCACACGGCCGAAAGCCAGACTGAGGAAAGGAGTCGAAAGACCAAAGTTCATATGTAAGTTGGTCGGACATGGACCGACAGTTTCCCTTGTACAACGATTGCTGCTGTAGGCCTACTGATCAGTCTTACGCTCAAGATGCGTGATCTCTTCATGTTGAAACAAGGCACACACCACGTCTCTTTTAAGCATACTTTTATCGTCCGTTTTTTTTCAAGCCAACATTTTGTGGAGATCCCGCGCCAGGCAAAGCAGCACAAAGAACGGAAACAGCGCCAAGTATGGAGCGTGGAAGGCGATTGATGGAAGTTATGCTTCCATGTTGCAAGATGAGACCAAGGCGAACCGTAAGTTGTGGTTAAGAGAGCGTGGGATTCCTGTTTAAGTCACTACAAGCCGTTGAATACCCAGAATGTTCGTCCCACGGCAGTTGCGATTCGGCACCCGTCCAGCTTGGCATACGCGAGAGGAAACCNTTTGAACTACCTTCAAGGAGTTCGCAATGACTCTCTGGCTAAGTCGGCTACTCTTTTCTAATGATCATTATGACTGTGTAATCTTAAGGTTTCTATGACATATTCCAAATGGAATCTGTAACCGAAAATACAATAAATCGGAAAGTCGTCTCCGAATATTTCGCAAATCTTCGACCCCAATCGGGGTCTTCCTCAGGCGCTATGTAGAAGAGATTCCAGAGGTGATCCCTGGGATCTCTCAGATCCTCTGTGATCTCTTCTACATAGCGCCTGAGGAAGACCCCGATTGGGGTCGAAGATTTGCGAAATATTCGGAGACGACTTTCCGATTTATTGTATGCTGTGTGTCGTTTTTGTGCTGTTTTTTGATATCTATAATCGAAAATACATTGATTATACCCAGAACGTTATTTTCTCTTTACCCGTTTCCAGCACGAAGGTTTCCAAGTGTGTCACACGGCCGAAAGCCAGACTGAGGAAAGGAGTCGAAAGACCGAAGTTCATATGTAAGTTGGTCGGACATGGACCGACAGTTTCCCTTGTACAACGATTGCTGCTGTAGGCCTACTGATCAGTCTTACGCTCAAGATGCGTGATCTCTTCATGTTGAAACAAGGCACACACCACGTCTCTTTTAAGCATACTTTTATCGTCCGTTTTTTTTCAAGCCAACATTTTGTGGAGATCCCGCGCCAGGCAAAGCAGCACAAAGAACGGAAACAGCGCCAAGTATGGAGCGTGGAAGGCGATTGATGGAAGTTATGCTTCCATGTTGCAAGATGAGACCAAGGCGAACCGTAAGTTGTGGTTAAGAGAGCGTGGGATTCCTGTTTAAGTCACTACAAGCCGTTGAATACCCAGAATGTTCGTCCCACGGCAGTTGCGATTCGGCACCCGTCCAGCTTGGCATACGCGAGAGGAAACCATTCATTGAATCATGGAATACTAGTGTTGTTAGACCCGATGAGACGTTCCTTTTGACAACCTGCGGTTATAGCTTCCTTCCAAGGAGAGTTCTGTGCTGTACCCCCAGTATCATGGCGCTGCCAAAGCCGCCGCCGACGGAGGACGTCCTTCGAGCCAAATTTCCGGTCGTAGTGGGTTCGGGGTCCGCACATGTGCCAACCGACACTTCCCTTCCTGCCTCTAACTCATCCCTATCGTTGTTTCAGCGGTTTACGCCTCCTGCATCAGTACAAAGAAACAAAACAAGCCCTGGATCAGAGTGGAGGTGCTTGCAGAGTACCAGGGCAGCCCCATCGAATCTATTCACATCCTCAACAGACCCGAACGCTGTGAGTATTCGCCGGGGAGTGTAATGTTTGGGAAAGGGAACCTCTTGCATTTTAAAATCTTCATGTACCGGTAGGCCCCTACTTCAGTGATTTTTCTGTACTGACCGGCGCAAAAGGTATCTTGAATCAAATTGTGCACACAACTCTGAATATTGTCATAGGGAAACTTGTCTAGTGGAAAAACTATTAGATAATTTGATAGGTATTCTGTGTTGCTCAACGGTCCTGTTGATTCTCTGATGACATATACTATGGTGTCATTGCAGACACTCGTCTGAAGAACTTTGAAATTAGAGTCGGAAACAGCAAAGACCACACGAAGAATCCTCTCTGTTATAAACGGTCGTCACGTAAGTCCAGTCCGTTTTAACACAAAGTACTCTTAGCTAATTTCTTCTGGCCTGGAACTACTGACAGAGAACTTGGTTTCTAGCCGCTGAATTGAGACCAGTTGTCCCAGTCGTCCGGATTCAAATCATCAGCCTTGCCTGCAACTGTTATTTTGGTAGCAACTGACAACTGATGTTCGGTATCGATGGTACAGTACTAGCTTGGATTAAGTCATACCTTTCCAATCGCACTTTTAGGGTTAAAGTTGGGGACTCCCTGTCAGATACTCACGACTTAAAGTTTGGTGTCCCACAGGGCAGCGTTCTTGGGCCACTGTTATTCTCTTGTTACACTCAGCCACTGGCGGGACTCATGCAGGAACATGGCTTATGTTCCCATTTCTATGCTGATGACACACAAACATGGCAAGCGTTCAGGTTGACTCCAGTGTCTGCACTAACAAGTGTCATTGGCAGGCTTGAAAAGTGTCTTGGTGAGGTCCGCCGGTGGATGAGTGTCAACAAACTCAAGTTAAACGACCTGAAAACTGAGTTCCTTCTCCTCGTATCTCCATCNTACCATTGTAAGTCGCGCTTATAACCACCCCACAGCCAGGTTTATTATAAGAAAGGCTTAAGCTTGGCTTGTGTTTGAAGCCCAACCTGCGCAACGCGCTGTGAAATATAAGTCTGGCTTAAGCCACGCTTATGTCGGGATCGACCCAACTCTGGCTTAAGCCAAGGCTGAACAACCGGGCATCATACTTTTGTTTTTATTGTAAAGCGCCGCTGACGATTTATTTCAAAGGGGCGCTATAAAAATTCACTATTATTATTATTATTATTATTATAACTGGATGAGATGGCTTATGTCTTCTTTGGCAAGAGCCCTCGTGAGAGAGACCTTCACCTGCAGCTTCTGGAGGTAATGGGCTGCTGTTGGTAAAGTGTCGAGCTGCAGAATCAGAATGCTCTGCCCCTTTGCTCCTTGGGTTATTGGAAGTACAACGAGCACCACTCCCTCTACGGACACGACTGGTAGCCCTTGGTCTCTAATGACAATCCATTGATGATGCCTTTCTTGTCACATTCCAGCACTGAGGCTAAGAGGAGAGGGTAGCATGTTGGTCGTCCACTGCGAGAAGGTGATGAGCGGGAAGTATATCAGCATTCAGATCATGGACGACAAAAGTATACTGTCAATCTGTGAGATATTTGCTTTCCAGAGTAAGTAATCGAACTAATACAAGTTTTGTTGTTGCTTCATTATTATTATGGTGTTCTGTGACTCTTGTGTTTTTCGTCGTCTCGCACAGTTTCGAAAGTTCGCACGTGCTGTTACATAAAACTGGCCTACCTAGTGGGTTCCACGATAACGCTTGATGCCTATCTCTCCTCCTTTTTCAGAGATAAAACTGCCCAACTTCAAGAGTCCATACAAGTGCGCAGATCAGGTACCCGGTACGTGTGCCTCGACCAAAAAGATCGGACATTGCAGAGGAGATTATAAGCCCGTCAGTAGCAAGAAATGTGCCTTAACTTGTGGTTTCTGTAAGAGGGAAGGTTGGAAGTACACCCCTGATAAGAGTAAGGTAAGAATTAATGTTCTTATTTATCTACTAGAAGATGTAGGTGTCCTCGTCGCAACTACAGTGTAAAACTAGGTAATGGTCCTTGGCCTGATGGGTTGTTCCGGATGAAACGGAGGACGGCGTTGTGGCAAAGACGTTAAAACAATGCAATGCAATGCAATGTAATAACGTCGCGTCATGACGTCATTGACGCAGTGCAACAGAGAGATGACGTCAAAAAAGGAGTATAAAAGCTCAAGTGGCGCAGGTTCTTTATTCGTCATTCAGCAGTGTCCTTGGTTTCAGGTCAAGACCGGAGGACCTCCAAAATGCGGTGATCACGTGAGTTTCTGTGAGACGATTAAGGGGAAAGGCAAATGCGGCAGTCGGTCGAGTATGCTGATGTGTCCTAAGTCATGCGGTGAATGCGGCAAGGCCAAGATGCCCGAGGAAGATTAGATCAATTGTTTTTATTTTCATTCAGACTCGTATTTTGTTTGTTTTGTAAACATCCCTCCAGGTGGCACTAATGGCATGTTTTGGGGAGAGATGGTTTTAGAATAATGATACATTGGTCGATAGACTGGTGGTGTTGTTCTTTCTTTATGAGTTCAAGATTTATTGGAAAACACAACAAAGCGAAGAATGCGGAAGTACGTGTAGATCTGTCATGCCCAATGTACCGTACCAGGGGCGGATCCAGGATTTCGGAATAGGGGGGACCGGACACCGTCAGCCGCAGTCGCAAAGCGAGCGCCAAGGGCGCGAAGCCACGACCGGGGGTCTGGGGGCCTCGCCCAGAAAATTTTGAATTCTAGATGCGCTTAGATACGATTTCCAAGCATCTGGGAGGCATGATTTCCTCATCTATTTGCTCATTTTTTCGGAGTTATTAACCCATTTTTTGTTGGTCTTCCCAAAATAGGGGGGGCCGCGGCCCCCTCGGCCCCCCTCTGGATCCGCGCCTACGTACTAAAAGCCAGTCTCAAGAATGGATCCACTGCATGGTTACCTGTTTTAGGCCCTACGATTTTTACAGGGAAAAGGGATACAGACGCAGAAATATCTGTTAAAAAATGAAACTGACATTGCAAAACTATGCCTCGTCACGAAATTTATGGTCATGACACGAATGACACGTGTGGGCAACCTGTAGACCCCGTACTTCGCGAGAGAAGAGCTGAGGTTATGGCGAGTATGGTACCGGTATCGAATGAAAACTGTGGAAGAAAGCGCGAGCAAGGATCGCCACCGTCGACTCAAGATGGCGTCTTGAATGTTCTACCCAATCTCCTGCGCATGTCAAGCTCGACAACTTCCGGTCGTCAATACTGTAGTATTCTATCAGCTCTGCTATGAAAGTGTGTGGGCCAAGTTCGAATCACTCCATCGGGATGAGAGGCTCCGTTATTTTTACGGGCGACATTAGGCCAACGTAGTACGTTTCAGTGCTCTCCGACACTGGAGATACTAGTACTCATTAACAACCTATTACCAGATGATTTAAAGAGATGTGGCGAGGGTAGTTTGTATTCTCCACGCTCCATCCCATGTTGTAATGATAATGATTACGATCCAAAAGATCATCAAAATAAATCAACCAATTATCAAAATAACTGCATCATCATTGTCATTCAGACGATGGGAAATATTTCATCTCCTAGAACAAAATCATGGTATTTGATTTATAGCGATTGTTTGTAAAAAGCTGTCTTCTTCAACCAGGTTTGAACCAGACAAAAAAACCTTGCCCTCATAAATTCTGACTGATGCAGACAAATTGGTAATGCCTCCAGTGGAGACTGGTTCCTGGCGTTGCTTCTCAACTCCTGCCTTGGGAGTAGAGCGGGGAGGACGGGAACCAGTTTACCAAATTAGGAAAGTGCGCAGGCGCAGCAAATCCGAGGACATGGAGTTTTTTTTTTCGTCAACAACGACGAGCAGACTCTTGCAATATGATGAGTTGATGGCAATCACAGGCCTGGTTATCGTCGACGTTTTGCACTCATGCTTTGATGAATGCTTTGATGAATGATGAGCAATGCTTTGATGAATGATGAGCAATGCTTTGATGAATGATGAGCAATGCTTTGATGAATGATGAGCAATGTTTTGATGAATGATGAGCAATGCTTTGATTAATGATGAGCAATGCCTTGATGAATGATGAGCAATGCTTTGATGAGATGCCCAACGTGGAATGTTGCGTATCAAAACAAAATTGGGCCAAACACGGACCCTTGGGGTACACCGTAATGGTAGTGTCCCACTGGCGACTTTTGCCCACGAGAAGGGGCGAATCTGAAGGCTGCGATATACCCTCGACGATATACCCTTGTCAACTTGTCGCTGATTCGTCAAACACTCGCAGGCCCAGACGAAGTTAGTCGTGGGTTGTCGTAGATAAACGTAGATGCTCGTAGTTTCTTCGCACATTACTCGTAGCTAGTCGCAGACTGTCGTAGATAGTCGAGGTTACTCTTCAAGACCTGCGATCCTGTACGACTATGTACGACATGGGTGCGACTATATACGAGATAACTTCGACTGACTTCGAATGAAATTTTGTCGCAGGCAAATTTTGAACATTTTGAAAATTTTTCTGCCAGCCAGCGAATCACTGCGAACATAGACGACAGTCTAAGAACAGTTACGAAAAGCTACGATTTTTTTCATTCGTCCCTTGTCGCAGGCCAAAATTCGCCAGTGGGACACTAGTATAAGAGACTTCACGGGCTGATGATCTTTTTACCATTTATTTGAACATGTTGAACTCTTCCTGTCATGTATGATTCGAACGTGAGTGCTGTTCCACGACCACCCGCTTTAGGTCGTTTCGGAGAAGTTTGTGATCGATTAGGCCTATCGAATGCTGCACTCAGACCTTGTAAACGAGGATTGCGGCGCCGTCTGACGTCATTTTGCTCTCTCTAGGGCACTTTCTGTGTGATGAGGTTTGTATGCAGACTGGATAATGTCATTCAGGTCATGATTTGCATCCATGTAGACCATTCACCAAACTTGCCATTGCATGATTAGAACATTGAAAAACAGACAGAAGCCAGTCACTAATTTCCCCTCATTAATAGCTGCCAAAAATATGGAAAAAAATCACTCCTTTGTTCAATATTAGCCGTCTATTGCCGATATAGTAAGGCTTGTCTGAGTGGGGATGCCAAACGGGGTTGGCTCAAAGATGCATTTTTCTTCTGTCGACGAACTCTCATGTTTCAGCTGAATTGGTAAGAATTAGGCTGGGTTTACATTGAAGGATACGTTGGACACCAAAAAGAGTTTGGTTTAATGCTCCATGATCACCTCAAGGCTGAATCTACTGAACAAACGATGGCTTGGCGCATTATGCTTTTCTGCATAATGACTTCTAGAAGGGCCAACTAATGTTGGCGAAAGTTCTTGGAAGGCATTAGGAGAGGGCATAAAGAATTGAAACATCATTGGATTCCTGACCCGTCGAAGACGTCGGTGATGCCCCCGATGCCATCAAGGCAGGCCTTGAAGCACGTGATATGACGTCATGATACGATACAAAATAGAAGTAGGCCTCTCCTCGTCGACGGGAGTGCCGACTCTGTTCACTTGCTGCCGACGGAAGGGTACGTCAGCATCCGAAGGGATACTGGTTCAAGAAGGTAGGAGTGCTTCCCGGAAACGTGAATGGCCCGGTGAAATCCTGCACTGTCAAAGACAGTCGCCCAACTCGGCAACTTGGACGGAATGAAGGACATCAGTCGAACATCCAGATTTTTTCATGCGATTGAGCAATTTAATTTTTATGACCGTTTTGGTTTTAGCCACTGTGGTGTTCATTTTCAGATGTGGATACGAATTCTATCCCTGTTCGTGACGCTGAGCGCCCTCTGCGTCGTCACGGTAAGAATGTTCTTTGACATCAATATTGACAGTTCCCTTGCCAAGAACTAATTTTCTGGCTGAATTTTGGTCAAAATCCTCTCGTATTAAGTACCAGCTCGGCCAGTTTTCTTGACTCTCGTTGCTTTTTCCCCGACAAGTAAACAGGCCAGTTCTGGAACTTGTTCTGAGAGGTGCAAAGGTGATGCATGATAACCTAGGGCAGGGATTGGAGTGGTGGTCATAGGATTCTAACCCGGGATTCTAACACAAAAGCGAACGACTATTGGCCCCTGATCCTGTTTCTAGCAACATGTTTGAGGCCACACCCCAACATGAATCTTCGGTAGTTTTTATTTTAGATAGCAGAAGAGGCGAGACTTCGGCGTGTTTTCGATGAAGGTGAGTGAACGCTGCATTACATAGAAATGTGTTAGGCGACATTCAGTTGGTGTATCAACGTCGGTGTGGAACATGGTGGGCGCTTTCGTTGGTGGCGTTATCTACTTAACATTGTTTCCTTTGTGCCAGTCAAATTGATGGTGTGCGGCGGCCATTTGTGAATGATAAGGAGTGAATATTTCAATTAATATGTTTGTACACCTTAATACAGTGAATGCACTTTAGTCAATCTCCATTAAACTTCCAGCATGTTGGAAAATGTACAAAGACAAGACGGTGAGATCAGCAAAGGTAGAGGAAGGAATCAAAAGCCTTGTGAAGTGCAAGAACAAGTGTATTGGGATCGAAATGTGTAAGGCCGTCCAGTGGAACTCTGATAAGAAAGAATGTGCCATTCACTTGGGGAAGATGCCTAGATGGGAAAGGTTGACAGGGGTCGACCAGTATTATAAAGAACGTTGCAGTAAGTAGAAAAGCAGTTGAAGGTGCTCTTGAAAAGAAGCTTGAAATAAGATGAAGTCGTGATGATGAAATGGAAAGATGGCGCTCAGAGGCCAGCAATCAGGTGGGGTGTGTTTTGGGATTAGTTTGACAAATTGTAAGGTAACTTCAGTGAGAACAACGGCACTGCCTTGCTCTGCCCGCTGGTGTGCTGCGACGCTGGAATGTGTGCTACTTCGCCAAGATCAACTCACTGACATCATCATAGGCACTGACTTGATCGGGACGCTGGTGTGCTACGACCTGCATGTGTGCTACCTCACTAAGATCAATTCACTGACATTATATCACTGACTTGCTCTCCGCGCTGGTGTGCCATCTGGCTATGACATCATTCATGTCACTGACTTCTCGAAATGTCTGCGACACGCCTAACGGCCACGTCGTGCAGTAATTTCGCGAGTACCGTACTCTCGAAGTCAGGAGGCTATGGAACGCCGATAAAGTCAGACTTCGGTTTGTCATCATGGGTTTCAGTTACACGTCGTTGGGCATAGGTCCATTCCTTATTTCCAGATAAAAAAGTGAAGACCATCCAACTTGAAGACCTCACCCCCTCGAATAAAAAGAACAAGGTGTTCTACTTCGAGGGATTTGATGGGACCGAGTGGTACCTTGATGTCCAACTAAACGTCATGTTGTTTGGTAGAAACACGATGTTCCAGAAGAGAACCACCCACGGCAAGGTAAGGATGGAATCTCTCCACCTATAGAGGGCGCTGCTTGTTTTGGGGCGGGCAAGTCGTCAACGGCCTGTATGCGGAAAATAAGTGCAATCCCGCGTACGTACTGTACTTGTCACTGCATGCTCGCCACCCTACTACCAAGAATTCTTGCTGCTTCCCATCAAAGCATTTTCGGCCCCGTAAACTGGTCGGCGAGGAAGTATCTATCGGCCTTTAACCCTCTTTCTTCCTTGAAAGAGTAATCTACTTGATCTGGTAAATTGGACGAAAAGCACCTCCCAGAGCGGAGCACGAATATGACAAGGAATGAAGAGATGATTTCGTTTCAAAAGTATGTCTACCCTCACCCACCATGTCTTATTTTCTTTCCTTACATCACAATCAGATCGTTGGAAGAGGCAGCGTCCCGGACGATTGTTTCTACATCGGTACAGCTAACGGTGGTGAACACGAGGGAGGCTTGGCTGCCGTGTCAAACTGTGAGGCGGACATAGTAAGTCTGACAACCAAGTTTTTGTCTGCATCAAAGAGCAAACTCTCCATAAAGCAAGCTGCACACCACGCAAAATTTAGTTGTTGACGCCAGGTGTGCGCTGGACAGCGATACATTGAATCCCAATATCAAACAATACCAAAACCGATATCGCCTCGTCTGCGGTGGCTGGCGAGAAGATCGGCGGCGAATAGTTCGCTTGCGATATCGCCACTGGCTTACGTCTATCTTTCTAATCAGTGTCGCCCTCTTTTCCAGACAAGGGCGTACATCCAGACTCCGATTCAGGACTATGAGATCAACCCCTTCAAGAAGTATGCGGACATGACCAGGTCGATCAGGGACCCGATTGAGGAGCTGAAGTATCTCATCATGAAGAGAAGTGAGTTTCTGATACTTGGTCAAACATTTCGTAACTCTGATGAGTGCAACAATATTCCATACTGTGCGGCCAACCTCATGATTTTGGATGAAGATTGGAAGTTAGATCGCTAAATCCCGTTAGTGATGTTTTCTTTATTTCAAAGGTGAAATCAAAACGAACTCCAGCGTGTTCTCCGCTAATGACGTCACCGACCACCCGCTCAATGTTACTAAAACAGAATTCCCGAAAGCGAACGCTAGCGTCGACCATCCCCTCAAAATCTCCAGGAGAGAGGTTGGTGCGAATACTCAGCTCGACCGACAAGAGCCCATCCCACCAGGCTATGTCATCTACCTAGATCTCTCCTCCATTGTCGATGTGGTAAGTACGATTGTGATTTGTGGCGAGGAAGAAGGGGGAGGTTCTGGGACATTCCTTCAAATTCCGATCATTGATGTTAATGTATACTGATACATGTACTTTCAGTCGTTCCGAGATCTGTTCACTTCAATCACTCCATCAACAGATGATCAGATGTACCTCCACATAGCACAGTTGTACAATTTCGTAAGTAATACAAGTCACCAAAGTTATAAACCAGGCCAAGGAGGACACTGTGATGATTGGGACAGCCTTCCCACACTGGAAAAGTTCTTGTTATTCAAAACAAGGTGAACGGTTAATGGCACCAATCCACCTCTCCAAGACAGGGTCTGTTAGTTTGCAATATAATACAACAAATTTGGTGTTGACTTTTTTGTCTGTCTCTCTCCTGTAGGCTCAAGTGTGGTTCCTCAACCCAACCCTAGGATTCCAGGTGTGGTTGACCATGAACAAGGTCATCCTCCTCCAAAATCCCCTGGTGGAATTCCCGGATACATCCAGGACGAGGCAGTCATACGGACTGATGAACAACTGTAATTACCTCAAGGAAGTTTACAAAGATAGTGAATGGTGGGATGCAGTCTTTATCTTGACAGAGTAAGTAATGTTTCAGCCAGCAGCACACCGGGCGATATCGCAAGTGATCTAATCGCCACCGATCTTCTCGCCAGCCGTCGCAGACTAGGCGATATCAGGTTTGGTATCGTTCGATTCTGGGTGATCATCGCTGGCAAGAAGATTCCACGCATCGCTGTCCAGCGCACACCTGGCGTCAACAGCCAATTTTGCTCGCTGACGATCAGATCGCTTGCGATATCGCCTGGCGTGCTCCTGGCTTTACCTCCCCTAAAAGAGTTCGACTCCCGTGCACTGTATTTGGCCAACAGCCGAGTAGTTTGGGTCATGATGACTTCAATTGTTTTTATTTTCATTCAGACTCGTATTTTGTTTGTTTTGTAAACATCCCTCCAGGTGGCACTAATGGCATGTTTTGGGGAGAGATGATTTTAGAATAATGATACATTGGTCGATAGACTGGTGGTGTTGTTCTTTCTTTCTGAAATCAAGATTTATTGGAAAACACAACAAAGCGAAGAATGCGGAAGTACGTGTAGTTTTGTCATGCCCAATGTACCGTACTAAAAGCCAAGGATGGATCCACTGCATGGTTACCTGTTTTAGGCCCTACGATTTTTACAGGGAAAAGGGATACAGACACAGAAATATCTGTTAAAAATGAAACTGACATTGCAAAACTATGCCTCGTCACGAAATTTATGGTCATGACACGAATGACACGTGTGGGCAACCTGTAGACCCCGTACTTCGCGAGAGAAGAGCTGAGGTTATGGCGAGTATGGTACCGGTATCGAATGAAAACTGTAGAAGAAAGCGCGAGCAAGGATCGCCACCGTCGACTCAAGATGGCGTCTTGAATGTTCTACCCAATCTCCTGCGCATGTCAAGCTCGACAACTTCCGGTCGTCAATACTGTCGTATTCTGTCAGCTCTGCTGTGAAAGTGTGTTCGGTCAAGTTCGAATCACTCCATCGGGATGAGAGGCTCCGTTATTTTTACGGGCGACATTAGGCCAACGTAAGTACGTTCCAGTGCTCTCTGACACTGGAGATACTCATTAACAACCTATTACCAGATGATTTAAAGAGATGTGGCGAGGGTAGTTTGTATTCTCCACGCTCCATCCCATGTTGTAATGATAATGATTACGATCCAAAAGATCATCATAATAAATCAACCAATTATCAAAATAACTGCATCATCATTGTCATTCAGACGATGGGAAATACTAGTATTTCATCTCCTAGAACAAAATCATGGTATTTGATTTATAGCGATTGTTTGTAAAAAGCTGTCTTCTTCAACCAGGTTTGAACCAGACAAAACCTTGCCCTCATAAATTCTGACTGATGCAGACAAATTGGTAATGCCTCCAGTGGAGACTGGCGTTGCTTCTCAACTCCTGCCTTGGGAGTAGAGCGGAGAGGATGGGAACCAGTTTACCAAATTAGGAAAGTGCGCAGGCGCAGCAAATCCGAGGACATGGAGTTTTTTTTCGTCAACAACGACGAGCAGACTCTTGCAATATGATGAGTTGATGGCAATCACAGGCCTGGTTATCGTCGACGTTTTGCACTCATGCTTTGATGAATGATGAGCAATGCTTTGATGAATGATGAGCAATGCTTTGATGAATGATGAGCAATACTTTGATGAGATGCCCAACGTGGAATGTCGCGTATCAAAACAAAATTGGGCCAAACACGGACCCTTGGGGTATGCACCGTAAGAGACTTCACGGGCTGATGATCTTTCTACCATTTATTTGAACATGTTGAACTCTTACCGCTGTCATGTATGATTCGAGCGTGAGTGCAGTTCCATGACCACCCGCTTTAGGTCGTTTCGGAGAAGTTTGTGATCGATTAGGCCTATCGAATGCTGCACTCAGACCTTGTAAACGAGGATTGCGGCGCCGTCTGACGTCATTTTGCTCTCTCTAGGGCACTTGCTGTGTGATGAGGTTTCGTATGCAGACTGGATAATGTCATTCAGGTCATGATTTGCATCCATGTAGACCATTCACCAAACTTGCCGTGGCATGATTAGAACATTGAAAAACAGACAGAAGCCAGTCACTAATTTCCCCTCATTAATAGCTGCCAAAAATGTGGAAAAAAATCACTCCTTTGTGCAATATTAGCCGTCTATTACCGATATAGTAAGGCTTGTCCGAGTGGGGATGCCGAAAGGGGTTGGCTCAAAGATGCATTTTTCTTCTGTCGACGAACTCTCATGTTTCAGCTGAATTGGTAAGAATCAGGCTGGGTTTACATTGAAGGATACGTTGGACACCAAAAAGAGTTTTGTTTAATGCTCCATGATCACCTCAAGGCTGAGTCTACTGAACAAACGATGGCTTGGTGCATTATGTTTTTCTGCATAATGACTTCTAGAAGGGCAAACTAATGTTGGCGAAAGTTCTTGGAAGGCATTAGGAGAGGGCATAAAGAATTGAAACATCATTGGATTCCTGACCCGTCGAAGACGTCGGTAATGCCCCCGATGCCATCAAGGCAGGCCTTGAAGCACGTGATATGACGTCATGATACGATACAAAATAGAAGTAGGCCTCTCCTCGTCGACGGGAGTGCCGACTCTGTTCACTTGCTGCCAGCGGTAGGGTACGTCAGCATCCGAAGGGATACTGGTTCAAGAAGGTAGGAGTGCTTCCCGGAAACGTGAATGGCCCGGTGAAATTCTGCGCTGTCAAAGACAGTCGCCCAACTCGGCAACTTGGACGGAATGAAGGACATCAGTCGAACATCCAGATTTTTTCATGCGATTGAGCAATTTCATTTTTATGACCGTTTGGTTTTAGCCACTGTGGTGTTTATTTTCAGATGTGGATACGAATTCTCTCCCTGTTCGTGACGCTGAGCGCCCTCTGCGTCGTCACGGTAAGAATGTTCTTTGACATCAATATTTACAGTTCCCTTGCCAAGAACTAATTTTCTGGCTGAATTTTGGTCAAAATCCTCTCGGATTAAGTACCAGCTCGGCCAGTTTTCTTGACTCTCGTTGCTTGTTCCCCGACAAGTAAACAGGCCAGTTCTGGAACTTGTTCTGAGAGGTGCAAAGGTGATGCATGATAACCTAGGGCAGGGATTGGAGTGGTGGTCATAGGATTCTAACCCGGGATTCTAACACAAAAGCGAACGACTATTGGCCCCTGATCCTGTTTCTAGCAACATGTTTGAGGCCACACCCCAACATGAATCTTCGGTAGTTTTTATTTTAGATAGCAGAAGAGGCGAGACTTCGGCGTGTTTTCGATGAAGGTGAGTGAACGCTGCATTACATAGAAATGTGTTAGGCGACATTCAGTTGGTGTATCAACGTCGGTGTGGAACATGGTGGGCGCTTTCGTTGGTGGCGTTATCTACTTAACATTGTTTCCTTTGTGCCAGTCAAATTGATGGTGTGCGGCGGCCATTTGTGAATGATAAGGAGTGAATATTTCAATTAATATGTTTGTACACCTTAATACAGTGAATGCACTCAGTCAATCTCCATTAAACTTCCAGCATGTTGGAAAATATACAAAGACAAGACGGTGAGATCAGCAAAGGTAGAGGAAGGAATCAAGAGCCTTGTGAAGTGCAAGAACAAGTGTATAGGGATCGAAAGGTGTAAGGCCGTCCAGTGGAACTCTGATAAGAAAGAATGTGCCATTCACTTGGGGAAGATGCCTAGATGGCAAAGGTTGACAGGGGTCGACCAGTATTATAAAGAACGTTGCCGTAAGTAGAAAAGCAGTTGAAGGTGCTCTTGAAAAGAAGCTTGAAATAAGATGAAGTCGTGATGATGAAATGGAAAGATGGCGCTCAGAGGCCAGCAATCAGGTGGGGTGTGTTTTGGGATTAGTTTGACAAATTGTAAGGTAACTTCAGTGATAACAACGGCACTGCCTTGCTCTGCCCGCTGGTGTGCTGCGACGCTGGAATGTGTGCTACTTCGCCAAGATCAACTCACTGACATCATCATAGGCACTGACTTGATCGGGACGCTGGTGTGCTACGACCTGCATGTGTGCTACCTCACTAAGATCAATTCACTGACATTATCTCACTGACTTGCTCTCCGCGCTGGTGTGCCACCTGGCTATGACATCATTCATGTCACTGACTTCTCGAAATGTCTGCGACACGCCTAACGGCCACGTCGTGCAGTAATTTCGCGAGTACCGTACTCTCGAAGTCAGGAGGCTATGGAACGCCGATCAGACTTCGGTTTGTCATCATGGGTTTCAGTTACACGCCGTTGGGCATAGGTCCATTCCTTATTTCCAGATAAAAAAGTGAAGACCATCCAACTTGAAGACCTCACCCCCTCGAATAAAAAGAACAAGGTGTTTTACTTCGAGGGATTTGATGGGACCGAGTGGTACCTTGATGTCCAGCTAAACGTTATGTTGTTTGGTAGAAAAACGATGTTCCAGAAGAGAACCACCCACGGCAAGGTAAGGATAGAATCTCTCCACCTATAGAGGGCGCTGCTTGCTTCGGCCAATCCTCAACTGCCTGTAACGGAACGGAAAATAAGTACCTCGCCACCTTGGTTCCTATCAAAGCATTTTCGGCCCCGTTAACTGGTCGGCGAGGGAATATCTATCGGCCTTTAACGCTCGTTCTTCCTTGAAAGAGTAAATCTACATGTACTTGATCTGGAACATTGGACGAAAAGCACCTCCCAGAGCGGAGCACGAATATGGCAAGGAATGAAGAGATGATTTCGTTTCAAAAGTTTGTCAACCCTCACCTACCATGTCTTATTTTCTTTCCTTACATCTAAATCAGATCGTTGGAAGAGGCAGCGTCCCGGATGATTGTTTCTACATCGGTACAGCTAACGGTGGTGAACACGAGGGAGGCTTGGCTGCCGTGTCAAACTGTGAGGCGGACATGGTAAGTCTGACAACCAAGTTTTTGTCTGCATCAAAGAGCAAACTCTCCATAAAGCAAGCTGCACACCAAGCAAAATTACTTGTTGACGCCAGGTGTGCGCTGGACAGCGATACATTGAATCTTCTCACCAGCGATGTTTTCCCAATATCAAACAATACCAAAGCCGATATCCCCTAATCTCCGGTGGCTGGCGAGAAGATCGGTGGCGAGTAGATCGCTTGCGATATCGCCTGGTGTGCTGTTGGCTTACGTCTCTCTTTCTAATCAGTGTCGCCTCTTTTCCAGACGAGGGCGTACATCCAGACTCCGATTCAGGACTATGAGATCAACCCCTTCAGGAAGTATGCGGACATGACCAGGTCGATAAGGGACCCGATTGAGGAGCTGAAGTATCTCATCATGAAGAGAAGTGAGTTTCTGATACTTGGTCAAACATTTTGTAACTCTGATGAGAGTAACAATGGCTGGTATTCATAAAAGTTAGCAAATGCTTTTACTTAAGATTTGCACAGCGATGTCCAATGTAAGTGTACTGCAAAACTTGAAGTAAAAGCATTTAGCTATCTTTTATGAATATCAGCCAATATTCCGTCTTGTACCAACCTAATGATTTAAGCTGAAGATTGGAAGTTAGGTCGTTAAATCCCGTTGATGTTTTTTTTTATTTCAAAGGTGAACTCAAAACGAACTCTAGCGTGTTCTCCGCTAATGACGTCACCGACCACGTGCTCTCCGCTAATGACGTCACCGACCACCCGCTCAATGTTACTAAAACAGAATTCCCGAAAGCGAACGCTAGCGTCGACCATCCGCTCAAAATGTCCAGGCGAGAAGTTGGTGCGAATACTCAGCTCGACCGACAAGAACCCATCCCACCAGGCTATGTCATCTACCTAGATCTCTCCTCCATGGTCGATGTGGTAAGTACGATTGTGATTTGGGGCGAGGAAGAAGGGGGAGGTTCTGGGACATTGCTTCAAATTCCGATCATTGATGTTAATGTATACTGATACTTTCAGTCGTTCCGAGATCTGTTCACTTCAATCACTCCATCAACAGATGATCAGATGTACCTCCACATAGCACAGTTGTACAATTTCGTAAGTAGTACAAGTCACCAAAGTTATAAACCAGGCCAAGGAGGACACTGTGATGACTGGGACAGCCTTCCCACACTGGACAAGTTCTTGTTATTCAAAACAAGGTGAACGGTTAATGGTACCAATCCACCTCTCCAAGACAGGGTCTGTTAGTTTGCAATAGGGGCCTATAATACAACAAATTTGGTGTTGACTTTTTTGTCTGTCTCTCTCCTGCAGGCTCAAGTGTGGTTCCTCAACCCAACCCTAGGATTCCAGGTGTGGTTGACCATGAACAAGGTCATCCTCCTCCAAAATCCCCTGGTGGAATTCCCGGATACATCCAGGAGGAGGCAGTCATACGGACTGATGAACAACTGTAATTACCTCGAGAAAGTTTACAAAGATAGTAAATGGTGGGATGCAGTCTTTATCTTGACAGAGTAAGTAATGTTTCAGCCAGCAGCACACCAGGCGATATCGCAAGTGATCTAATCGCCACCGATCTTCTCACCAGCCATCGCAGACGAGGCGATATCAGGTTTGGTATCGTTCGATTCCGGGTGATCATCGCTGGCAAGAAGATTCCACGCATCGCTGTCCAGCGCACACCTGGTGTCAACACCCGATTTTGCTCGCTGACGATCAGATCGCTTGCGATATCACCTGGCGTGCTCCTGGCTTTACCTCCCCTAAAAGAGTTCGACTCCCGTGCACTGTATTTGGCCAACAGCCGAGTAGTTTGGGTCATGATGACGTTTCTGACTCCATCTTACGTTTGTTTCAGGTCTAATTTTATGACTTCTGAAGAAGATGGTCTGGCAATCGGAAGTGGTGCTTGTCAGGCCGATCTGCACTGTGCTGCTGTCAAGGCACAATCCATGGATATGGCGATGCTGACCAGAGCTATCGTCCACGAAACGTCCCATTTGTGAGTCGACATTCTCCTCATCATGGCCTACCATACTCCTCAGACTTCATACGCGAGCGTAGTCGGAGGACGGAGCGATGTCAAAACTCTTTGTAGTCAAGATGCATTCTCCTGAACTTGTCGTATTCCTTCTGCGGTACTTCCATCAGATCTTTCACCATTTAAATTCCTTGCTGCACAAAATGGCGTCGGTTGGCGCGTCAGTGCTTCCATGTCAATAATTGGCAACTCCTTTACCTTTCAGGTTGGGAATGCCCGATGTTTATCCACCAATGGTGGCAAGTAAGTTTTGCTTCTCGGGCCTGATGAGGAGTGCACAGTACAATCATGACTGGTCCAGATGTGGAAACCAGGCTATGACAGACTACTTATAGTAAGTTTGGACGGACCCCGTGAAGTACAATATGTAGGCCAGTTGTGGGTCATGTCTATGTGTGCTACCACATCACTGCGGGTTTCACGTCCGCGACACGACTCACAGACGGACGGACACAGTCCGATCCCGCGGACTTGAATTTTCGTGTGGCACCAGCTTTAGTTGGCTACGCTTCTCTGATTGTCACGAGAAATGTGCGTCTGCGGGATTTCTCATCAAAATGAGTGTCTGGAAATGTTATATTATATTTTCTGCATCGTTTCCAGCACGAAGGTTTCCAAGTGTGTCACACGACCGAAAGCCAAACTGAGGAAAGGAGTCAAACGACCAAGATTCATGTGTAAGTATATCATACGTTGACCTATAGTGATTGCTGCTGTACGGATCAGTCTTTGCTAAAGATGTTTAATGTTTGAAGAAGGTGTAGGCCACCACGTCGCTTCTAAGCAACTCTTATCATGTTTTTTAAGCCAACGTTTTGTGGAGATCCCGCGCGAAGCAAAGCAGCACAAAGAATGGAAACAGCGCCAAATTTGGAGCGTGGAAGGCGGTTGATGGAAGCTTTGCATCCATGTCGAGAGCTGAGACCAAGGCGAACCGTAAGTTGATCGTCTGCCGATAAAAGAGTGGAGGATTTCTGCGCCATGCCACCGCAGCCGGTAGAATACATCGATTTTGCACCCTTTCTTCAAGCAATTCGGCACGCGCCCTGCTTGGGGCGCACACGGAAACGATTATTTCCATCTGGTGTTAGAGCTGGCGAGTCATCCTGTGTGGACAAAATGACAGAATAGTCCTTTCTGGGAGTGCGAACTGCCTCTCTCGAGATTGGATTTCGCTAGCAGCCATCTTGCCAAAGTAGGTCATCACCATGGGAATTATCTTCCAGGGTGACAGATGATTGGTTCCCCATCCCCAGTTGGGGATCACCATGACGATGACCTAATTTTGGCAAGATGGTTGCTAGCGAAACTCGTCCATAACTTACCCTTTCGTTATTTTAGCGGTTTATGCTTCCTGTACCAGCACAAAGAAACAAAACAAGCCCTGGATCAGAGTGGAGGTGCTTCCAGAGTACCAGGGCAGCCCTATTGACACTATTCATATCCTCAACAGACCCGAACGCTGTGAGTATTCGATGGGGGTGGAATGTCTGGGAAATGGGAACATGTTTTTCTTGCTTCAAGATTCAAGTCTGCTTCAATGGTACCAAGAATCAATTCCGGGCACAACTCCGCAAATTGCCACATTGGGAAACTCTTACATGTAGGCCTAGTACATGTAGAATAGGCCTAGTACATGCCGGGAGTACATGTAGAACCACTAAAGTAAAATTTGGTATACTGTGTTGCTCAACAGTCCTGTTATTACTGATGGCATTTACTACATGTATGTTGCAGATAGTCGTTTAGAGAACTTTGAAGTGAGAATCGGAAACAACAGAGACCACACGAAGAATCCACTCTGTTATAAACGGTCGTCATGTAAGTCCTGACTAAATGCGGCTTCATTGGAAAGCACTCTGTCAGAGGGTTCTAATGTACATGTATACATGTAAAGAGTTGAGAGATTCTTCAGACAGATTTGCTCATTGGCTGAATAAACTTGCTAGTGAAAGGGTTGAATGGTAAATTTCATCTATAACCTGCCTGGCAGCCATTATTTGGGAGGTTTCGCAAGCGCCCAGTTAGGCCCTACGACGACGTTTATCTATTGTGTAGGTATATACCCAAACAATAGATAAACGTCGTCGTATGGCCTAACCGGGCGCTTGCGAAACCTCCCTATTGGCTCCAGGATAGCGACTGCCCTACTTCCTTGATCTTCAATGACAAACCGTTGATACGTTTCGTGTCCCCGGCCATTCTAGCACTCAGGCTGAGGAGAGAGGGTAGCATGTTGGTCGTCCACTGCGAGAAGGTGATGAGTGGGAAGTATATCAGCATTCAGATCATGGACGACAGAAGTATACTAACAATCTGTGAGATATTCGCTTTCCAGAGTAAGTAATGGAAGGTTTTTTTCACATTCCTCATTCGCTGTCATACTGTGAAGTGTAAAAAGAACCTTCTAAATGGTAAAACTTGACCACTTTTAACACATTTTCCGTTTAACGCACAGCATAACCATGGTCACCCATGACTTCATGACTTTCAAAATCATTCTGACCATTTCAACTTGGTGTGGCGTCTGCTGTGGAAATACATGTATGAAGAGGAAATGCCAGAGGGAGGAAATGACGTTCGTTCAGACATGTTGATCAGTGACTGTTGTGTGTTTCGTTGTCTCCAGGCAGTTTCCATAACCTTTGAAACTTGCATTACTTTATCGACAATTACATAACACTGGCATCGCCACAATTCCTCTGTCTCTCTTTTTTCAGACATAAAACTGCGGAATTTTGAGAACCCGTACAAATGCGCAGATCGGCTCCCCGAGACCTGTACCTTGACCAAAGAGGCTGGTCACTGCAGAGGAGATTATAAGCCCATCAGTATAAAGAAATGTCCCTACACTTGTGGTTTTTGTAAGAGGGAAGATTGGAAGTACACCCCTGATAAGAGTAAGGTAAGAATACTCGTATTTCTAGAAGTTGCATCGTACCCTTTGCTTCCGATACCAGACGTTGTGTACCACACATTTCCCTTCGTCCTGTTTTCCTGACCACTTCAACCGTCTGTACTGAGACCAGTTCGTCATTCAGCATTGCTCTATGGTTTCAGGTCAAGACCGGAGGACCTCCAAAATGCGGTGATCACGCCGATTACTGCGATTTGATCAAAAAGAGAGGCAAATGCGGCAGTCGATCTAGTATCCAGTTGTGTCCTAAGACGTGCGGTCAGTGTGGCAAGGTCAAGATGCCCGAGGAAGATTAGAGGACTTCTTTCTTTCGATTTTCATTCCGACTGGTAGGCCTATTTCGCTATGTTTAGCCTAGGCCTACAAATACATCCCTCCAGGCGGCACTAAAGGCACGTTTGTGGGGTGCGAGAGAAATGATGAAGCTGCGACATTTTAGAATACAATATTTAATCGAAAAACTTGATCATGTTGTTCTTTCGTTTATGAGTTCATGGTTTATTGGAAGTGAAAAGAGGCGGCAGTCAGGTAACACCCAATGTGACCTGACACGTGGCTTTGGGCGGGACCAGTTTGTTGCGAAACGGACAGTAGCGCCGCGCGGAAATGGCGCGGCAAAGACAGGACCAATCGTTCTTAGATTTAGTTGTATCACGTTCTCGCAGATGGCAGCACTCTACTATCAGGCGATTTCACCCCGTATCGATACTCTGCCAAGTTTATCTGCAATCTACAATGTATGACCATCATGATATAAGTTGTGGCTTAGAAACATGCGCTGTTGTTGGCGAGGCAGGGATATATGATGAGCTAGGTGATTTTCAGGTATGTAAGCTAGAAAAATTGCCGTTTCTTTAAAAGATTACATTGTATCTCCACTGGTTCCCATTTTTGCCGCCTTTGCCGACACGTGTGGGGTTGATATAAAACAAGGCGGCATTTTGTGTTTTAAGATGGCAAATCGAAAACAGCTCACGCGGTATTTAATTTTTGATGAAGAAAAAGATTATCAAAGGTAGCATTTATTGGAATTTATCCAGGTTACTTCTTCTGTTGTAGACTTCCTTGATTTTTCAGTATGTAAAATGCAACGTCTTGGGACCCGGTACACCAACCGACCTCTTCGAAGAAGAATTCAGCGGATGTCTATGTCGTGAAAAATGTCTGGAAAACTGTCCCTGTATAACCAGATTTTCTCGAACGTATGACAACCACGGCCGGGTGCTGGAGAGTGTTGTTTTATCAACGTCAGCAAAGCCGATTTATGAATGTAACCGAAACTGTAAATGCTCAGTAAACTGTCCCAACCGGGTTGTGCAGTTCGGCGTCAGGACTGAGTTGTCTGTTTTTCGCGCGGGAACCAAGGGACTTGGTTTAAAAGTTACCGAAGATATACCAAAGTATACCTTCATCTGTGAATATGCCGGGGAGATTTTGGCCTTAACAGAGGCCAAGAGAAGGGCTGCAGTTATTGATAAGACAGGCGCAATGAATTATATTCTCATCTTGAGGGAATTTGTGCCGCATTGCGGGACCATCCAGACCTGCGTCGATCCGAGCTCCATTGGCAACGTCGGACGGTTCATTAACCATTCTTGCGCTCCCAATTTGATCATGTTACCTGTTCGAGTTGATAACAATGTCCCCAAGTTGTGTTTATTCTCAGTTAGAGACATAAAATCGGGTGAAGAGCTTACATTTGATTACTCTGGGGAGTTTAGACCAGTTTCCGACGCCACCAACAGAGGCACAACAGCAGCAGTTGCTGCTGGCGACGAAGTAAGTTGTGACGTCACATCGAGAAAGAAGCCATGTTTTTGTGGGACGTCTGCATGTAGAGGATTTCTCCCATACGACCCTTCGTTGTATGACATTCACGGATGAAATAGGCTTATCACTCTGTTTTTGATAGTCCAAGGCATTTTGAATATATTAAAATCTAATAAAGTTCTTTTTTGTCAACTGCGTTTGTCTCCTTTTAATTTCATTTCTCCTCATATACCAAAAAGCGCAAATAATTCCGTTTCGCTTCTGCGCGCTACGTGTTGCGCATTTTAGAGTAACCCGTGTCATGTGATCTGAGCACAAAATGGCGACGCCCAGTGTGAGTGAAATAAAAATGTCAAAATTTTTGAAATTTCTTACATTACTGCTGATTATTGGCCACCTTGGCCCATCTATGTGTGATGTCAATGATCCAGGATCATGTAGCAAACCTGGAGACACAGATAATGACAAGAAGTCGTGCGGTTGCGGCGGACTGAATCGAAAATCAGGAGAACATGTTGACCAGCAAGATGGCGAAGATTCGTCTGCTGCTGAGATTGAGGATGAAGGTACCACCGGTAACGTTGTAGAGGGGACTGACCAGCACGACTCGGAGTCTGAAGGATTGAAATATAGCAAGACCAAGAATAAGCCAGTTTTCCCGCGCACAAATCAAATGGTTTTTATCAAGGGTGGTGAATTTTTAATGGGGACTGACAATCCATTGATACCTCCCGATGGAGAGAGTCCAGCCAGGNAAGAAGAATTCAGCGGATGTCTATGTCGTGAAAAATGTCTGGAAAACTGTCCCTGTATAACCAGATTTTCTCGAACGTATGACAACCACGGCCGGGTGCTGGAGAGTGTTGTTTTATCAACGTCAGCAAAGCCGATTTATGAATGTAACCGAAACTGTAAATGCTCAGTAAACTGTCCCAACCGGGTTGTGCAGTTCGGCGTCAGGACTGAGTTGTCTGTTTTTCGCGCGGGAACCAAGGGACTTGGTTTAAAAGTTACCGAAGATATACCAAAGTATACCTTCATCTGTGAATATGCCGGGGAGATTTTGGCCTTAACAGAGGCCAAGAGAAGGGCTGCAGTTATTGATAAGACAGGCGCAATGAATTATATTCTCATCTTGAGGGAATTTGTGCCGCATTGCGGGACCATCCAGACCTGCGTCGATCCGAGCTCCATTGGCAACGTCGGACGGTTCATTAACCATTCTTGCGCTCCCAATTTGATCATGTTACCTGTTCGAGTTGATAACAATGTCCCCAAGTTGTGTTTATTCTCAGTTAGAGACATAAAATCGGGTGAAGAGCTTACATTTGATTACTCTGGGGAGTTTAGACCAGTTTCCGACGCCACCAACAGAGGCACAACAGCAGCAGTTGCTGCTGGCGACGAAGTAAGTTGTGACGTCACATCGAGAAAGAAGCCATGTTTTTGTGGGACGTCTGCATGTAGAGGATTTCTCCCATACGACCCTTCGTTGTATGACATTCACGGATGAAATAGGCTTATCACTCTGTTTTTGATAGTCCAAGGCACTTTGAATATATTAAAATCTAATAAAGTTCTTTTTTGTCAACTGCGTTTGTCTCCTTTTAAATAATTTCATATCTCCTCATATTGCAAAAAGCGCAAATAATTCCGTTTCGCTTGTCCGCGCTACGTGTTGCGCATTTTAGAGTAACCCGTGTCATGTGATCTGAGCACAAAATGGCGACGCCCATGTGAGTGAAATATTAAAAAATGTCAAAATTTTTGAAATTTCTTACATTACTGCTGCTTATTGGCCACCTTGGCCCATCTGTTTGTGATGACAATGATGCAGGATCATGTAGCAAACCTGGAGACACAGATAATGACAAAAAGTCCTGCGGTTGCGCCGGACTGAATCGAAAATCAGGAGAAAATGTTGACCAGCAAGATGGCGACGATTCGTCTGCTGCTGAGATTGAGGATGAAGATACCACCGGTAACGTTGTAGAGGGGACTGACCAGCACGACTCAGAGTCGGAAGGATTGAAATACAGCAAAAACAAGAATAAGCCAGTTTTTCCGCGCACAAATCAAATGGTTTTTATCAAGGGTGGTGAATTTTTAATGGGGACTGACAATCCATTGATACCTCCCGATGGAGAGAGTCCGGCCAGGAAAACCAAAATCAGTTCTTTCTACGTGGATGTTCATGAAGTCAGCAATGCAGAGTTTGAGCTTTTCATCAGGGATACAGGTTATGTAACTGAGGTAAATAGTCCGTTGTTTCTGGTGCCCCTGGGCCTATTTAGATTAGAGCAGTGGTTACATTCTATAATCCTCTCATGCTCTGGTGGAGCATGGAGCTTGGTATGACTTCCTTCAGGGCTTGAGTGAGTGGACTGAGCAACTTACAAAAAGGCTGACAAGTTAGCCTGTGCTGTGCTGACTATGCAGTGTTTCCGCCAGAGGGTACGCTGTGATTACCCTCAAAGGAACAGAAGAGGGCCATTTTCTTTAATTTCATGGGGTTTTTTGCTGATTTTGAAGAACTGCATACCCTCAAGAATATTTCTGGCAGAAACCCTGCTATGTTCTCATGATACTAGTGCGTTGAAATGTTTTCTCATGTTACTTTCAGGCTGAAACATTTGGTGACTCATTTGTCCTTGAAGCATTCCTTAGTCAAGAAGTGTTGAAGGGAATTACACAAGCAGTAGGTATCAAATCCAAACTTCTACTTTAGCCCCAGCTAACTTCAGGTTAGCTTGGAAACAGTCGCGGAACCTCTCCTTTTGTTTCAGTTTTGTTCTGTATTTTTGAGGGACTAGAAACCTAACCCTAAAGCTATTTCACAAACTCAAAACTTACCTGCTCTTTCTCGTTTCCAGGTAGCTGCAGCTCCCTGGTGGCTACCAGTCAAACAAGCAAACTGGAAACAACCCGAGGGACCCGATACAGACATCAAAAATAGGTATAACTCCCTGCTGTCTGTTCATCAGCAATGTCTCTTTCAGCCATGGTACTGAATTCTCTGTTCCTGGCTTCTCCTTTGAGGACATATTTTCCCAGGTACAACATGCTAGGTATTCTTCAATATACAAGTTCTTTTGTTGAATTCCAGAATGGATCATCCTGTTGTACATGTTTCTTGGAATGATGCTGTAAAGTATTGTGAATGGGCCGGCAAGCGATTACCAACGGAGGCAGAATATGAGTATGCATGTAAGGGAGGGAGAAGGGAGAGGTGTGTATCTCAAAGACAGGTCACTTTGCAGCCAGTGAAACTGTCGACCATCAGGAATAATAGTGAATGAAGTTAACTTCCAGCTGTCAATCATAATGTTTGCACTCTCACTCTCCTCTTTCCTGTTGTTTATCAGTCTAAGAGCTGTATCAAGAGAACCAGGAGACTGATGCTGTGGGTGTCTTGTTAGAGATTTTGATGGACATTTCTTGATTCCACAGGCTTTATCCTTGGGGGAACAAGGAGATGCCAAAGGACCAGCACTGGATGAACATCTGGCATGGGGACTTCCCAGCAAACAATACAAAAGATGATGGATATGCAACCACTGCTCCTGTAAGTTGGTAAATCATAGCTCATCACTTAAGAGGTTCTAAGGGAGGCCATTTTTCAAGCCTCTGAACAAGATAAAAGTGTTCCTGTTTCATCTTTTGAATCGATTTCTGTACTGGCAGTTGGAACGAACATTTGGCATCTTATTTTCAGGTTACATCTTATCCACCACAGAATAAGTTTGGTGTGAAGAACATCATTGGTAATGTTTGGGAATGGACATCAGATTGGTGGAGTGTACATCATACAGCTGAGTTTCAGACTGACCCAGTAAGTTTAGACATCTCCCACCCCTGTCACCAGAAAGGACAAGGTTGTTCTTAGTTTTCCCATCACAGGAGACCAAGCTGTCCTTACACTGCAAGTTTCAACAGATTTTCCGTCCCCGCTGGCGCATCCTGAGAATCTCGGGTCATTTAGGTAGTACCGGTAACCTCCCAGTGTGAAGAGGGGAGTGGTTCTGAAGATGCTGGGGGGGGGGGGGNAGGACACCCATCAGTTTGTACCGTGGGTGGCTGGCCCTCCCTGGCATCCTTTACTCCTTGTATCTCTTACTCCCTTTGGTCCCTCCCTATCATGTTGTACTCACTGTCGCTGATGTCTCTTCATCATCTACTCCATCTTTTTTCCAGCTGGGGCCCAAAAGTGGTAAAGATAAAGTGAAGAAAGGAGGTTCCTATATGTGCACAAAGAAGTATTGTTATCGATATAGGTGTTCAGCAAGAAGTCAAAATACTCCTGATAGTTCAGCTTCCAACCTTGGATTCAGATGTGCTAGCAATGAATTACCAGATTACTTGAGAGATTCGAATGAAGTGTGAGTCTGGATCAAAACATCGTCATCTTTGAGTCAGGAATGAGTCATCTAATTCGCCCAATGATTGTCCTTGCCCTTGTCTTTTGATATTAAGCATTAATCAAAGATACTCGATCAATCTGTGATAATCAAATGTCTCAATAATGTGAATAAATTTCCTACAAAAACACTCCTAAATAGTTATTTTGGTTCAGTTAGATTGGGTGCCAACATGTAGTATCGATAGGCCCTATTCAGAAGAATTCACTCAGTTCTGGTGCTAAAGTTCCTCAATCATCAGTTATGATGGTCAATCATCATAAACTTTGACATTTTTGTGAGTATATTTCGTTACATTTATTTTAAATTGATTTGACCCTCGGCGCCCTGGTCGCAGAAGTGCCGAGGAAGGACAAAAGTGGCGAAGATGGAGATGGATCTGGTAATCTATATTTGAACAACAAGCAAAAACAAGTCCTGCGGTACGGCGGTCGTTCAAAGGTCACGACTTTTCAACATGGCGGCTCTCAGTTCCGTGCTGCGAAATTCAGCGTTTCGCTTGATGAAAAAGCAGGTAAAATGTGAATGAAAAGTAGAAGTGTTGTGCAGTGGATGAAGTAATTGTATTCCTTCCATAATTGTAATGAAAATTGCACCGAGTCAATGTCAATAAAGTGAAAGAATTACGCTTGAATGAGCATATGAGTGATCTTTTCAACAACAGGACCGCGTCCGGCGGCGCCCTCCGTCCATCCACCGTCCATGCATCACGCCCATTAATTCACAATCACACATGCACATGCCAGGCCTATTCATGGTAGTGCTGATCATGCTGATGACCTATCAGCATGTGTCAACAATCTTTAGTCGTCTGTGCTTGTTGTTTGAAGATACAGTTGGGCTGTAGGCTACTGCTGTAGGTGATTTAATGCAAATACTGAACATCTGTCACGTTCTAGGTCGCAGCCTGCAGTGTTCCAGTGCGATGGTTAAATCTTCAGGAATATCAGAGCAAGAAACTGATGGCAGATGCTGGGATTCTTGTCCAAAAGTTCCGTATGGCAGAGGACTTACATGACGCAGAGGTTATTGCCAAGGAATTTAGTGAGTAGTTGACGATTTGCAGGAAGGTGATTTGCAAATTATGCAGAGTAGAACTTGCTGATGAAAGAAGGCCCTTATTGGAACACATGGCGCCAGCGCCAGGTGTGGGAAGGAAGACTTTAAGACCAACAAAGAAAGAAATCTCAGAGAAACCTTTCAAGAAATCTGTGTATGGTGTAAGGCACCATGTATGATTCGAGTCTTGCTAGGCGGAGTTGATTTCAACCAATAAAACCCTGTCTTTGTTCTTTGCAGAGGTGAATGAATATGTAATCAAGGCTCAAATCCTGGCTGGTGGGCGTGGTAAAGGAACATTTGACAACGGCTTCAAAGGTGGTGTTCATCTTACAAAAGAGTAAGTCCATCCTTGGCTGAATAGAGTTGGGCTAACATGTTACAAAAGTGATCATTGGAAATACAGCTAGGACTAGGAGTTGTTTCTAATAGCCGTACCTAAGGATGTGACATGTACCAAGACAAATGAGTGGGCAGTTTGGGTTCAGATCACTTTAATTTCTTTTGCAGTCCAGCTGATGTCCCTGGTCTGGTCGGGAATATGCTTGGACACAAGCTGGTCACAAAACAGACTGGAAAGAAAGGAGTCATGGTCAAGAAGGTAAGGGTGACTGAAACGCGCTCCTGAGTAAAAAGGACCTTCCACTGTCTTCATCCTTGTTAGCGAGTCTACCTCTATGTTTCTCCTCCCAGGTGATGGTTGCAGAAGCCTTGGACATTGAAAGAGAGACATACCTTGCTATCTTGATGGACCAGGAATCTGTCGGACCTGTGTTGGTGGGGAGTCCACAGGGTGGCATGGACATCGAGGAAGTGGCGAGAACATCACCAGAGGCCATCTTTAAGGTAGGTTCTGCTCTTCCTTCCACCTTTTATGTCAGCGCCCGAAACACGCCTCAATTTCAAACTGAAGTTACGACTGTTTCTCGTTCTAGGAACACATAGACATCACTGAGGGCATCAGAGAAGACCAGGTGAACAGAATGGCTACAAATCTGGGCTTTCTTGGGGAAAAACATGAACAGGTAGGTACATACAAACCCCCTTACCATAGTCTGATCTAACTGGAGTCATGAGAAGCTTCCAAAGTGAACATGAGACAGCAGAATACTAGAGTATGCACACACTTGTGTGACTTGAAGCTGACAGAGTTTGTACATAACACAAACTTTTGTCCTTCTTCTTCAGGCTTGTGACCAGATCAAGAGGTTATATAATTTATTCATCAAAGTCGATGCCACTCAAGTGGAGATCAACCCTCTTGGAGAGACCCCTGATGGACGAGGTATGTTAGGCAGGTCTTTATCAACTTATGGGAGCGTAGGTGGTTGATGTCCTTAGACCCTTGCTGTACTGCTTGTATGCAATATTCATTCAAAAGAAGTCCTAGATACTCCTGTTCATAATCTCGCTACAGATGTGTGTCCTCTTTTCTTCACCGCAGTTGTCTGTTTTGATGCCAAATTCAACTTTGATGACAACGCCAAGTTTCGGCAAAAAGAAATCTTTGAACTTGATGATATGACAGAGAGTGATCACAGGGAAAGAGAGGCTGCCAAGTGGGACCTGAACTATATCGGGATGGATGGGAATATTGGATGTTTGGGTGAGTAATTAAACGTTCATATCAGAAGGGCTATTAGAAACAAAAGCAGTATTGGTGAGGCTTTCTCTCTACTGACAGCAAGACGGTGATCTACCTAACCAAAACAATGATAGCAGCACCATGTAACAATCAAACAGTTCATTATGTAGGTCAGCGTAGAATCAAGCTCTCAACATTTTCTCTATTTTAGTCAACGGAGCTGGTCTTGCCATGGCCACAATGGATATTGTCAAACTCCATGGCGGGGAACCAGCCAACTTCCTCGATGTTGGTGGCAACGCGACTGAGAAACAAGTGTTACATGCTTTTAGGATTCTAACTTCTGATCATAATGTATGTTAGGTGGAGTGGTACCCGTGGCAGGGCGGAGATAAGCAGATCGTTAACCCATCATGTTATGAATTTCATCATCTGATCAAAGAGACCCAGAACAGAACGTACACATCAAAACCATCAAAACTGATGGTCATATCAGTGGACACATCACCACACCCTTAGCATTTCTGTATCTCATCTTGTAAATTGTTTCATTCCTTGATAAAAAAGCTGCTTGTTTCTCCCCAACTGCTGAGTATTCACCCACAGTAGGCTTAGGTGGTTGATGATAGATTTATGGGGTTAGAGGTATTCCTTTACATGTATCTAGTACCTTGGCCTGATTTCTCTCTCCATGAAAGAGCATCCCCAGATCATTCCAATCCTGTGACCTTCAGGGTTTCTGCCAGCGAGGGGTACAGGCGATACAAAATCCCCCATGGCTTGCAGAATGGGGTATGTACCACCTCATGTCCGCTCAGCTTTGCATATTACTTTTAAATGCCAGGAAAATGCATTTTGGGAGCTTAAAGGGACAAAATATTTCTGAGGAAGGCCCCAGAGCCCCCACTGGAGGACGCCTGTGGCACTTCATGAGCTGGTGTATCCCCCTCCTTTCAATTTCTGGCAGAAACCCTGACCTTGTAGATCCTGCACTCGAGTAACCCCCGTCTATTTTGACCTCTCTTTCCAGTCAATGGAGCTGGTTTAGCAATGGCTACAATGGATGCAATCAAATTGCATGGTGGAGAACCGGCAAACTTTCTCGACGTCGGTGGGAATGTGAATGAGGAGCAAGTGCTACATGCATTTACGATACTAACCAGAGATAAAAATGTACGCATGTGTCTTTCACGTGTTGGTTTCTGTCCAGTTTGCTCTGTTGTCGTTTGTTCATTCGTTTGATGAAGACATACTGTAATCTCATGTCATTAGCGACCACTATACTGTTCACACAATGTAATCTTCCAACAAATCAGAACTTCGGTGGGACCAGAAAGACCGCCTTCGACCATGTCCTAGAACTGGTATTATGGAAGAGTGATGAATGAGCCTAATCATCCGCGGCTCAATGAGGAATACCTTGCAGATATTGTGGTCAAGGATTTGATCAGTTCCTAAACTGATCTACGGAACGCTTTGGAAACCTGCAGTCAGTTTCATGCACTTGACGGTCTGCGAGCAACCAGCCCTTACTCGAGCATGGTTACCTCACATGACAAGCATTGGTCCACTGGTCTCGGGGCGGGCGATTGACAAACGCTGGACCTGGCTGTGCATATATTATTACCAGAAAATGGCACATACTGGTCACTAACGGCACGAGCACGAGATTACAGTATTTGCTGTAATGCATGGTACTGAATGTGAAATCATATCTGAGATGTCCTTGCCTCATCATCTTCAACCTTTCTGTTCAGTTTGTTCTCTCTCCCAAACTGTAGTACAATTTAATTTTTGTTTCTTCCCATTGTTCTCCACGTGTATCTGCCCATCTGCACTGGCCCCAACCTGATATAGGAAAGCGTTCCAATTTTTCCCGTGTGCATGTTTCTTTCAAATCATGTGTCTGTGAAGACAGATTTCTGTGTTGTACATGTTTTACTCCTTTGTACAAAATGTTAGTCTAGAGTTTCCCTAATCATTATTAAGGCCTGAACCCACTGTCACGTTTTCCGCCGCGGTTTCATCACTGCCCGACAAATCCTTTGTTATTTTCTCGGTCCATTGCCTTTTAACAAAGCATTTTCTGCCGGCGCATTTTCCCGCTGCGCGAAAACGCATCAGTGGGTTCAGGCCTTTATTGTGAACATCCGTGATAACCTCTTCTTTGTAAATAGAATATACATGTCTCAGTCAGAGTAATCAAACTATAAAATAGGAGAAATCAATCTGATTCTGTCAATTCATTTTAAAAGATGACCATCTGATGAAACCAAACCTCTTTTATCTCTAAGTCGACTTGTTCATTTTCAGGTAAAGTCAATCCTGGTGAACATTTTTGCAGGAATCATCAACTGTGAAACAATAGCTAAAGGTATCAGGAATGCTTGTCGGAATATCTCACTTGATGTCCCCCTGGTGGTGAGATTAGAAGGTAGGTCCATCATTATGTTTGCATGAAGCTTTGAGTCTTGTTTCGGCTCATTTTACGCTCTCTCTGCTGTCATCTTCCCATCGATAGGTTACCCGTTGATTTGCCCTCAGAATCTCCACAGAACTTGACTTACTGAAACCTCTCCCATTTTAGGTAATAACGTCGACTCCGCCAAACGTATTTTACGCTCAAGCGGCCTTCCGATCACACCTGCCGATGACTTTGGAGATGCAGCAGAGAAAGCGGTCCAGAGTTTGAAATAGTTCTGAAGATGACTGACTGGAGTATGGTGATGAAGCAGAATTATGTGTCATGCTTGCATGCTTCTTCGTGTATTCTCTAGTCCAGGTATAAACTGGTGTAGCATGGAAAAACTTCCATTGAGGTGATTTAGACTTCGCGGCGTAACTATGCAGTTGATTCAGATTCCAATGCTCTGACTTCAGGGATAGGTAGAGCTCTCAGTATTCACAAAAATAGAAATCTATTTTTGGTATTTGGTGTAACTACCGGTACTAGTATGTCCACCAGCAATCATGTGATGTAAACTGCGGCATTCCGTGTTGAACTCATGAACTGAGTTTGGGAGTTGTCACCCTGGTCATGTTACATCTTCAGATTATGATGTATTTCGTAGTCAAATTCATTTAAGAGTGCTCTTGCAGTTCAGGGCTTTTACTGAGAAAATAAACTGGTACTATATTATCTAAAGGCCTACTTCACGTCTTCTGTTGAGGTGGAATGCATTTCTTCTCAGTCGGAAACGTGCTGACTGAGTTTCAAACAGTTATGATCTGGCCTGAGGAGATTGCCAGGTATAGACCCTGTTCCAATCTACCTTAGATCCAATTCTTTGTCTTTCAATCCCCATCAGCGCCATAAGGATGGGGGACTGGTCAGATGTTGGTCACCAGTTCATTTGGCATCGATGTTCTTTGCATGCAGGGTCAGGAGCGTCCTGATTTAGATGTGTTGTGCTCCTTTTCCTTGGGAATTTTCCCCACAAGGCGGGAATCTTTCATGCATGTTTGTTCGTCTTGTTGCCAGTGCACCAGACTTAGGCCTAGTCACCCCGATCAAAAATATGTCAGGAGTGTGGCACAGTTTGATAAAATACCTGTACAGGTATCTGTCCAGGACATGTTTGACACATAAAGAACATCATAAACAAGATATGCCTGTAAGCGAGGGAAGTACACTGTGCATGAGTTGATAGTCTCATACATAGCCCTAGTTGTTTATTCAGACAATTTTGGCATTAGCCATGAACCCGGGCTCATTCCTCAACCAAAGTGTGTTCAACTGTCGACCACCTAGTGGAACAATACCGGGTGTAACGTATTGGAATGTTCTCAATTGTGAGTGTTCCCTACTATTGTCCGACAGAATAAGCTGTGAATTGAAAGTAAAAATATGTTAATTCATCTGCCAGCACCAATTCCCGAACAATAAAGGGAAACACTGACATGGAGACACTCACAGATGTTACACCTTTGTTAGGCGTCGATTCGAAGAATTTGCCATTGTGAATACCGGTAAACAATAATACAAAGTTTCCATTGATGCTGTACATTTGGTGCATTCTGGTATAATTTATGCCTTCATTTATTGTATAATGTGTACAAGATATTTACAAGTAAGGTAACAAATCAGTCTTGGTTACAGAGGCTGTTGGCGTATTTCCTAGTGGTCTCTTGCATTACTTATGAATCACAGTGTAGCTGAAGGATGTTTCGTTTCTATTTTAAATCCACCAAAAATCCTTGAGATGCTGTCAAACAATGGGTCCAGGAATGCCGAAATCACCAGCTTCCAAGCTCGTCCACAGCAGTCCAATACGATAGCGAGGTACTTCATGCAGGGGACGAGGTACCAAACCTGTTCAAATGTCAGACACGCGAATGTGCACCCCCAACAAATGCTGCAAGGTACGGCACAAATGACGGTCAGAATTCGATAGCACCAGACTTTTGTCTCAGTGAAGACCGTGAAACTAGCCAACCAGAAACTTTGGAAGCTGTGGCTTCCCTCCGGCTCTGCTATCACGTCTTCGAACATGACCTGGAGAGATATAAACACAGGTTAAGTAAGTTGCCCAAGGCGACAATCTGAGTTCCCCAAAGTGGGTGTCTGCATACCTCTGCTCCCACATCCGTGTTGGACTCATTCCTGCCTGGAATGAGTCTGATGCGGTCACCGTCATAGCCCTCCATGATTGACACCACAGGTGACAGCAGTTTTGTCTGACGGGCCAGAAAACCTGCCTAAGTAAATGAGGCTGGGTAGGCCTACTTAATAATAATAATTTATTTTTAATAAAGCGATTTACATAAAAATCTCAAACCGCTGTACATACTACATACTACTTGACCTTTGACCCTCAGAAGTCGTTTTCCACAGGCAGACATTTCAATCCCTCCGCAATGTAGAGTGCACCAGTTTCCCCCTACCCTTACAGATGCCAGTGAGGATCCCCTTTAAGTTAGGGCCAAGTGATCTGCCAAAGATTACACGAGAGAGGGAAGCAATCAGGACACCTACCCTGACATGATCATTTATTTTCGTCGGGTCCCTGTCAACGTAGTCCACCTTGCTAGGGTCGCTGGTGTAGGTCGTCCTCCTGACATCACCATTGCCAGGGTCCTGCTCAGGTAGTGGCATAGACATCGTCGTGGAGAGCGCTCTTGCAGTTCAGGGCTTTTAATGAGAGAATAGATTATTGATATATATTATATACTTTATTATCTAAAGACCTACTTCGCGTCTTCTTTTGAGGTCGAATGTATTTCTTCTCAGTGGTCAACTTGTCTGACTGAGTCTATCACAGATCTGGGACAACTGACCAGGTAAAAGACCTGGTGAGCCACGGTGGTGTAGTGGTTCAGGTCTCCGAGGGTCCCGGGTTCGAATCCCACTGGGCATGAGACTTTGGGCAAGTCTGTTTACCTCACCGGCTTCTCTCCACCCAGGTATATAAATGGGGAACGGTCGGAAATGCTCAGATTGTAGAGCTGAATGAGCAGCTCATCTGAGTTCTACTGAAAGGTTTCAGGACAGACTGGTGTTAAAGTGTCAGTCAAAAGTCAGATGACACCTCTACCGTTGTTGATAACAGACTATAAACCCAAACTTTAACTTTATAGACCCTGTTCCCTCTACCTTAGGTCCAGCTCTTTGTCTCTTGTCACCAACAGCAACATAAGGATTGGGGACACTTATCAGATGTTGGTCGTCTGGTCACTTATTGCCCGTTGCATGCAGGGTCAGGAGCATCCTGATTTAGATGTTTTGTCTCCCTTTCCTTGGGAATTGTCTCCGTTTGAGGGGCAGGGTGGGTATCTTTCCTGTCTCCGTTTGAGGGGCAGGGCAGGTATCTTTCCTGCCTCCGTTTGAGGGGCAGGGCAGATATCTTTCCTGTCTCTGTTTGAGGGGCAGGGCGGGTATCTTTCCTGTCTCCGTTTGAGGGGCAGGGCGGGTATCTTTCATGCCTGTTTGTTTGTTTAATTATCAGTGCTCCAGACATAGTCACCCCAAATGTTTGGTGCATGGCACAGTTTGATAAAATACATTACAACATAAATGAGATCGGTACATACATGTACACATGTATACCTGAAGGCCCAGGAAGTGCATGATTTGATAGTCTCATACATAGCCCTAGTTGTTTATTCAGACAATTTTGGCATCAGTCATGAACCTGGGACTCATTCCTCACCTAAAGAATGTTCAGTTGTTGACTTCCAAGTGGAACGATACTGGTGTAACATTTTTTGATGTTCCCAGTTGTGAGTGTTCCCCTACTATTGTCCGACAGAATAAGCTGCGACATGAAAGTAGAAATCTGAAATATGTTAATTCATCTGCCATCACCATTTCCCAAACAATAAAGGGAAACACTGACATGGAGACACTCGCAGATGTTACACCTTTGTTGGGCGTCTGTTCGAAGAATTTGCCATTGTGAATACAAAGTTTCCATTGATGCTGTACGTTTGGTGCATTCTGGTATAATTTATGCCTTCATTTATTGTATAATGTGTACAAGATATAAGGTAACAAATCAGTCTTGGTTACAGAGACTGTGAATANTATTTCCTAAGTGGTCTGTTTGCATTACTTATGAATCACACTGTAGCTGAAGGATGTTTCGTTTCTATTTTAAATCCACCAAAAATCCTGGAAATGCTGTCAAAGAATGGGTCCAAGAATGTGGAAATCACCAGCTTCCAAGCTCGTCCACAGCAGTCCAATACAATGGCGAGGTACTTCAGATAGGGGACGAGGTACCAAACCTGTTCAAATGTCAAACACGCGAAGGCGCACCCCCAACAAATGCTGCAAGGTACGGCACAAATGACGGTCAGAATGCGATAGCACCAGACTTTTGTCTCAGTGAAGACTGTGAAACTAGCCAACCAGATACTACGGAAGCTGTGACTTCCCTCCGGCTCTGCTATCACGTCTTCGAACATGATCTGGAAAGAGAGATTTAAACACTGGTTAAGTGAGCTGCCAAAGGCGACAATCCGACTTCCCCAAAGTGGGTTCCAGCATACCTCTGCTCCCACATCCGTGTCGGACTCATTCCTGCCAGGAATGAGTCTGATGCGGTCACCGTCATGGCCCTCCATGACTGACACCGCAGGTGACCGCAGTTTTGTCTGACGGGCCAGAAAACCTGCCTACCGGTAAGTAAATGAGGCCGGGTAGGCCTACTTGACCTTTGACCCTCAGAAGTCGTTTTCCACAGGCAGACATTTCATTCCGTCCTCAATGTAGAGTGCACCAGTTTCCCCCTACCCTTACAGATGCAGGTGTAACAGTAAATAATGCCCCCCTGTAAAAAGTGTCCGCTTCTATTGTTCAATGACGGATTAAGGTGCATGGCTATAGAAACTAATCACCAGAGATTGGAATGTAACAATAGGATCTTTTGTTCCTGGGACAGTTTTTCCTGGGAACATTCTTTCCTTTCACACCTGGATCCCCTTTAAGAGTGCCAAGTGATCTGCCGAAGGTTACGAGAGAGGGAAGCAATCAGGACACCTACCCTGACATGATCATTCATTTTCGTCGGGTCCCTGTCAACGCAGTCAACCTTGCTGGCATCCCTGGTGTAGGTCGTCCTCCTGACATCAGCATTGCCGGGGTCCTGCTGGGGTAGTGGCATGGACATCGTCGTGGAGAGCGGGACTTCATCGTCCGAATGAATGGCATATTTCGCTGCCTCCCTGCTTTCTGCCTCTGATGCCATTGTGAGGTTATTCCGTCCTGTTACTCCCACTTGTTGTTCTCTCTTCAAGTGCACAGGCCTAATTAGGTTTTCAGGTCATAGCCTCGTCTTCAAATCCCGCCTCAAGTGAGCATCCGCGGTAGTCTTATGTTTGAGATCATATTTCCTGTTTGATAAAAGAGTACTTGTTTTTTAATTTCCAATTCTATTAGTCGACTCGTGACAACACCGTCTGAAGGCCAATGCGTCGAGTCGCGCCACGACCGGTGTAACGTTTTTTCATGTTCCTCATAACTCAATGTTTCCGTACAGTAGACAGGCAAAGAGAAACTCGGCCTCTTACGCCGTTTTCTAAGTGTTCCTCCAGGTAACTCTCACTGATGCAGGCCTAGGCCCTGCAAAGCATGATAAGCCTACCTGCCACACAAAACGTGAAGTAACGGGCCAACAAACAGGCATATACTATGCAGCTATGCTTAAAATAAAAACAATCCCCTAAACCAAGTGATAACGATGCTAATTTTCCTGTCAACTCTCAAATACCCCCTGCAGCCATTCGCACATAGCCCCCGGATTCTCCCGAGAGCTACTCCCAGTATGTCGGACATTCTATCTCACAAAAACCAGCGCTGTTACATTGTTTATAGCATCACTGGCGCTCGTCTGTCTTTTCCACTTGAAAAAAGAGATTAAAGGAGAATAGCGGTCATTGCGTCTGAAAAAGAGCTCTGCTGCAGCAGGGAATGTGATGCTGTCTGCCGTATCTGTGGTACACGTCCTCACCAACCACTCGCGGCGACAACCATGGAGGCATGCTCGTGGCATCGCCGAGGAGTTGAAAAAGCAGCCGGGAAATGCAGCCGGTGTCAATTAATACGGGGTTGATGCTGACACTCGTTAAGCCTGTGTAAATATCTCTACGGTTGGATTAGCAATGGTAGAAAGACCAGCTGGAGAAACGTGCCAAATTATCGAGTTGCTCTCAGAATCAGAGGAGTGTGCAGGGTATCGGATGTTTCGGGACATTGTTGGGAATTACTGGGATTCTGACAGATATATTGCTTGTAATTACTGGGATTCTGACAGAGATATTGCTTGTAATTACTGGGATTCTGACAGAGATATTGCTTGTAATTACTGGGATTCTGACAGGAACATTGCTTGTAATTCCTGGGACTTTGAAAGAGATATTGCTTCTCATTACTGGGATTTTGAAAAGGACGCTGCTTGCTGATTATGGGATTTTGACCCCATCACCTGCAATCCCTCAGATTTTGAAACGGACATCGCCTGTAATACCTGGGATTTTGTCGGACACATTATTCAAAATTCCTGATCTCTTACGGAGACATTACTCTGTAGTTGCTGTATTTTTTGTCATTGAAGACATTTCCCATAATTGAGCCGTTTAAACGGGACGGCTTGCTCGGCTACCGGGCTATGACTATGACGGATGTTGACTGGGAGACCAGGGTCATGATAATAGGCTACCCAGCTACCCCTCCACTCCAAAGGAGGGGAAACATACCCCAGAGCCCGATGTTCCAGATAAGGGCTAGGAACAATTCGCCAGCTCGGACGTTTTCAAGGTAAGGCGGCTTTCTTGAGTAGGCCTACACCCTACGTCATCGATTTCGAACGCAGTCTGAGGCGCTCTGACATTGTCCGACTGCGCTCCTTGCGTTTGTCGGAGGTAACTCGGGTGAAGTCCACCTGAAAGTTTCCTCGCGCAAGTTCCCCGTATTGTTTGGGAAACGCTACAGATCTATTTAGATCGACGCGTTTCTCAGTGTGTCCTCTTATCAAGTCCTAGCTTATTCCGTCTGACAATAGTAGGGGAACACTCGCAGATGGGAACATTCAAAAACGTTACACATTAATAATTCCTTGTGTAATTTTGGCAAGAAAAGGGTTATCAATCGGTCCCTCCTTCAGACCCTCGTCCCTGACCTCGCCGACAACTTTATTGATAACAGACCACGTTTTCTGATACTCACAAATGTATACTGTACATAAAAGAGTCTTGCCAAGTGCCCGCAATCAATAGCAACCAAATTTCATTATAGCTTCACTAGAACATGTTTTGGGACTGGGTAGTTAACAGATGATGAAGATGAACTGATGTAGCCCGGTAACAGAATGCTTACAAAAGCTTGGTGCATCCTTTCGGCTGTTGAGAAATCCAGAATCGATATGGTCGGTCGGAGAATACAGTCTTCTGTCTTCCTGTCAGCCTCTGAATCGTCTTCAGAGCAAGTTGTGTGTCGAGTAATTAACAACACCGAAACTTCCACGAAAATGGTATGACATCCATTGCCGTAAGACGCCTTTCTTCAGTAAGGGAGCGTCCTCTAAAACGGGTCTTTGAAATATCTCCTCTGCCATATCGTTATCTTTTCTTATAAGGCAGGTAAAAGAGCCGAGTGAAGTGACCTGAACGTAGCAGAAGAGCCTGGGAACCAACGTCGCCATCTATCTGCCGTAGGCCTACATCAGTGGTGTCACAGTTGTCTAATTGGCCTTCATGTCTCGAGTTAACGGTGGTCTCTTTCCTATAAGCTTATTATAAACTCATCCAGGACGCTCACATCATCTGAGACGCGACCGTACACTTTCCTTGCTTCAGCAATCACGTCACGTGAGACGTTAAGCTAGCAGCACACTGGCCGCCAAATCTGGCGTCCAGAAGCATTCGACTGAACGCCTCTCGACGCCAGAGTTGGCTGCGAGTGGATCCTGGTGAGAGCACACCTGCCCAAACTTGGCGTTCAGTAGCATCTTTTCGGGCCACTTGCACGACAATTACCAGTGCTGCCATCTTCATTGAGGCTGCAATTTTGAAATCATGTGACATCAAGTCGCAAGCTGATTCGCCAAAGACTCGCCGCCGACTCCAAGTCTGGCTGCAATCACACTTGGCTGCTTCGGAGTTCACAGGCGTTCACTGGCGTCCAAAATCAAACATGTTTGATATCTGGAGTTCAGTGGCGTCTGCCGGCGTTCTCCAGATTCCATTCGTAGCACATTGGGAATTTTTCTGGCGTTCGGACATTGGCGGCGAAAAAACGCCTCTGGACGCCGAAGTTGGCGGCCAGTCTGCTGCATGCTTCAGAGACGTGAGCTACACTTTGCCTAGCTTCCGCAATCACGTCACCTGAGACGTGAGCTATACTTTCCTAGCTTCAGCAATCACGTCACCTGAGACGTGAGGTATGCTTTCCTAGCTTTAGCAATCATATCACCTCTGACGCGAGGTACACTTTCCTAGCTTCAGCAATCACATCACCTGAGACGTGAGATACACTTTCCTAGCTTCAGCAATCACATCACCAAAGACGCGAGGCGCACTTTCCTCAGCTTCTGCAACCACATCTCCTGGGCTTGTGCATCACCTAATACCGTCCTTTTTGTACCATCCATCATTTAGTTTCCCCAGAGATATCGGTAGCTTCCTGTTCCATGGTCTCAAATGGACCTACTGGCCTCTCTTTGTATAAAAAGCTCATTTTTCACAGGATATTGCATGACACCAATCATACAAATGCTAAAACAGTTGGCGACAGTGGGACGAATGTGAATTCAATTCCGCGTCAAATTTATGCCATCAGCAAATCACCTCTATTCAATTTATATGCACCGTTTATCGTTCTCCCTCCAGCACCATCCATGTGCACCACATGATATTGTAAATTTCGTTCCCATCGACCAGGCGAGAACTTCCTCATCAAAAACACGTTTTCCACGATCAATAATAAATGACTCTAAATTTGCAGTGAAACATTCAACAACGTCTTGTCTCCCGATGTGTTTTGGGCGTATATCACGGTGATCGATGCAAATGACAGTCGTAATGAGGACAGTATAGATCTGTTCCAATATCAATCATTGTTCTGACGGACCAGATTGTGGTGTTCCAGGGTCCCGAAATATATCGTCAAGCCATGCTTGTCACGCTAAATAATTATCGTTATTTCTTGGGTACATTTATTCCGAGCCGAAGCAGTGGCGCTAGCTCCCTACGCCATCGACGTGCAGTGACGTAGGGCGTGTGTGCGGTGACGTAGGGGCGTGTGTGGCGACGTAGGGAGCGTGTGCTGTGACGTAGGGGGCGTATGCGGTGACGTAGGGCTGTGCGGTGACGTAGGGAGCGTGTGCGGTGACGCAGGGAGCGAGCGCTAGCACATACCACGTCAGAATGGGAGGCGAACCATTTCCTTCACCCGTAAAAACTATTCTCCCGAGTAATCATGACGGCTTTTGTTTGTCTAAACTTTAATGAAGGGTTAATCAGCCAAAGGTATTACGAATTTACTTGATCTAGGCCTTTTATGGCCTTAGGTAATGAGTCGCAGCAGTTGTCATCATTCCAACAAATGGCAATTACTTCCATACACCATACACTCATTCATAACTCGATCACCGATTTACCAGCTGTCCCAGTAGCACAATCGGTCAGCGCGTCGTACTTATAAGCAGTACTAGCCCACTATGGGCAGACTGAGTAATGCGAAGGTTGTGAGTTCGAGCCTCACCTGGGACATAATTCTTTTTTGCAGCAGTGAAACTCTATAAATCTTTTCATCATTTTTTCTCAAAATTTCTCTTCAATAACGAGGGTCCTGGGAGCAATTACGAGTCACAGTCGACTTGATGAGGGACCTGCTCTCTTTGGTATAAACACTAAATAAACAATTCTGGCAGAATCCACTTACGAAATTGTTGCAGTGACGTTTTTATGATGCACATGATTTGTACATGGTATTGTTTTGGTAAAAAGATCACGGAGGGTGCGCACATTATTTGGGTTTATGGGATTAAACAGGATGTATGATTTAGCAGCAGAAGCAATTACAACCATGATGAAAGCTGCCTGAATTCACCAGAGTGCTGGTAAAGATCTCGGTCTCATTATGAAAGCAACAGGAACGAGCAGGCGTTGAGGAGGGAGTCATGATAATAACTCTGGCCTCTCAATCATCTCGAAAGTCCTCATCGACATGGTGGATGATTTTGATGTGTTTTCTGTTCACGAGCAGCCCTTGAAATGGTTCTTGTTCTGTTCGCTGATTGGTCTGTTCTGGGTGGAACTACCTGACCTTGACCTGTTCGCTGATTGGTCTGTTCCCTGTGGAATGTTGACCTTGACCTGTTTGCTGATTGGTCTGTTCTGTGTGGAATCTGACCTTGACCTGTTTGCTGATTGGTCTGTTTTGTGTAGAATCTGACCTTGACCTGTTTGCTGATTGGTCTGTTCTGTGTGGAATCTGACCTTGACCTGTTTGCTGATTGGTCTGTTCTGTGTAGAATCTGACCTTGACCTGTTTGCTGATTGGTTTGTTCTGTGTAGATTCTTGACCTTGACCTGTTCGCTGATTGGTCTGTTCTGTGTGGAATCTGACATTGACCTGTTTGCTGATTGGTCTGTTCTGTGTAGAATCTGACCTTGACCTGTTTGCTGATTGGTTTGTTCTGTGTAGATTCTTGACCTTGACCTGTTCGCTGATTGGTCTGTCCCGTGTGGAATGTTGACCAATGGAAGGAGACTGAGTGGATTCCCATCCCACAGCGGGATCACCTAAATAACATTCCAAGGGTGTGATTTGTTATCCTGCCTCCTCCATTCCCCATCGCATTATTAATCTGAGTATTGTCCCGTAGCAGGTGTCCTTAGCACATGCTTACTCATAATATACCAGCCTGATTGTTGGAACAAATGGCTTTCGAGAATGGCTAATGGTAGGCCGCGGGATGCCGAGCAGCCGAGGATGTCTGCCGACTTGGTGAAGAGATGTGTCGACCAAAAAATGCCCGACATGGGGACATAGTTTGCTTCACATTCTCACCATAGAGGGCGCTGGTTCGTCTTCGTCTGGTTCCGTGATGAATCTTCGGCTTCCGAAGATCTGTGGAAGAGATGAGCAGCGATCGCGACTCCTTTGTTGGGTGTAGGCCCTACTTTTGATTTTCATTCCTCCAATAAAATTGTGAGACGAATGATGTAGGCGGTCAAAGGAAAATACCATGGTTACCATACCAATACCAATTTACCAGGTAGCCTAAATTGGTATTTTTTTGGCCCACTCTGTCGAAGAATCCTCGGGATTACCTGACAGACGGCGGCCAGGGAGAACACGGCACAAGACCAGATAGCAATCAATCCCAACCGTGGTGTTGGCGGTACTAATTCATCCAGCAATTTGCTGATTATGGACTCGGGAGACTATCACATGATACGGTGTAAGAGACGGGTGGCCTAGGCTGAGGTGAATCTTCACTCTTGATGAGCAGGTCTCGTATTCGGTGCTCGGACGGCTAATTATGATCGGAGGGTTGTGAAACCTTCTGGGACACATGATGAAAGGAACATGAGAATTTCAAGGTTCAGCAGCCAAATGGCAAAAGGCTTTAAATCACTCCTAATTCTGACTCCATATTTGTGACAGCTGTTAGTTTGGTATCAAATTATTGGCCGTCCATTCTCCTTCAGAAACAAATGGATGCAGCAAACATGATGGAATTATGCCATTAGCGCAGTGCGTGGTGGGGACTGCGCCTTATCGCCCGAGAAACAAGCAAGAGAAATATGAACAGCAATCTTACTGCTCGCTCCCTTCGTCACCGCAGACAGTTGTGTGCGGTGACGAAGGGAGCGAGCAGTAAGAACCCCTGGCGTTCTCAGGATGGACTCTGGGAGGAGATGGCAGTCCTGAGAAACTCAGCTTCTAGGTCATTTAGGGTCCCTATTTCTCCCTATAGAATAGAGGGGGGTCAACGGAGGGGCCGTTTCGGAGCCCCTGTCCTTGGAGAATGGTCGAGAAGAGGTAGTGTTGGATTGGTTCCAGATCGCACCGCTACGCACCGCTATGGGGCGGTGCGATCGGCAACCGATCTAAGGGAGCGTTGAGCAAGAGATGGTAACTTCCTCGTTGGCTCTGGCGGCCGACAGGGGTTAAAATGTTCCGCATCGATTTCAAATTTGTATCGCCACAGCTGGTCCCGATCGTACCAAGTTTGTGTTGAGCGAACGTTGATGATGAGTTGGATCTTTATGAAACGATTCTGAGCGCTGGCAATTTGATTTATTTCGCTTATCTCCCAGTTACAAGAAGATGATTTAATATAACATCCACACTATGAAGAGATGCTTCTATATGAATATTTAACTTCAGCATTGATCGTTTGCGGCCTACTTAAGAGAAGGAGGCCTCACAGATGGAAAGATTCACCTAAAGTGAATGCATTTCATTACAAATTTACCATCGCTCACGATGGATGTGCGTCTGAAAGGTGCCTTAAAGGTACTGCACCACGTGAGAGTTTCTGGCGCGATTGGCTCTCCATGGGCGTCTCAACCATAGAAAGCAGTGTGTCATTGGTCTCAGCGTAAAGCTGCCCTCCACTTGGGAATTTTCTCGTTCGAGTTTGGGAGACTTTACTGCCGTACGTAGGCCACTACAAGTTAGCGTCCTAGAACGTCATGGAATTTGACGTCACAGAAAAGAAGTGCACGCACAACGTCATCCATAATAATGACGCAGGCCGTGGTTGACGTAAAAATATTTTTGTGACGTTCTAAGACCGCCAACAGGCGACCTCTAACGGCAGTAAAGTCTCCCATTACTTAGGGTTGAGTTTGCGGCCTCTCCCCAATAAATTTCCTTTAAGAATTACGTTTTCAAGAGTGCACACGACTAGAACCACTTAATGTTTATCTTCAGTCAAAATCTCCAAACGTGATGTCATTAATAAGTCAAGTTGCCACTGAATTAATCCCATAGGTACACGTATCGTCTGCTCGGCTCAGCGAGCCCTCCAACCAATTACTTTGATTAAGACTAAGATAACGGGGATCAGGCACCAGTCTCCCCAATTCCCAGGCGCCGAGCCCGAGCTNTAACCTTCGCGGGGATTTCCCTTCGCCTCGTCGTTGATCGGAAAAAAACAATGGCGGGCGACTTTTCTTCTGTTATGATGACGTTATCAGTGATGTGGTCAATTTCTTTCTCTGCATGACGTGATCTTTCTCGAAATATGTATTCTGTCTCGGAATTTTAATTGGAAAACCCACCCTGTTTACCTGTTTGAATGTTTGGGTCGTGTTTACATTAAATGCAGTCTGAGGTGTTTTGAGAAACAAGAACCCCGCGCCGTGACTTGATGCATGCGTATCGACATTATCGGGGTCATCTCAACATTCAAGCCTTTAATAGGCCTACATAGACAAGGGCTACTTCGTAATCCTCTTCCTTGGGTTTTCCGTTCGCTGCAGCATGCAACTCGATTCATGCTCGATGTTCGGTTGGGTCTTGTTCTGCCGACAAAATATTCTGTCGGGCACCCCTTTAATAGCCGTTTGTGAAGACGGATGGAGTTCGATCAGACGGATGTGACACCAGTCTCTCTCTCTCTCGTGCTAAAAAAACAAAACCTTACTTTGTAATAACTTGATGCAAGAGGTGAGGTTTGCCATCCTAAATCGTGATGAATATCAGGCGTGAGATAAACAAAAACATTTCGGTGTATGTCGTCCCCATCACAATACCAAAGATGGTAATACATGTACTCTCTATCCGGAACTTTAAAGTCCTTATTTATCCACAAAAACAAGCTCATATACTCAAAGTTCTCAAGTTGGTGAACATGAATACTATTCTCGCAAAATTGCCACAGAAGTTTCCTTAAATCGAAAGCATGTCTTAATACTCGGTTAAAATGCATGAAATTTGTGGATTTCTGCTACATGTATTCGAAAAAGCCGCCATTGAGGACTTTGTAGGCCGCGCAAGTGGCATTCACCCTACTAAAAAGCCTATTGTACAATTTGGTCAGTCAACCCCAAGCTCTACTCGACGGCGCTGAAGTGAATGGTTGATGAACATGAATTGACTGGCTGGGGCGGAGCACTCTCTCTCTGGTCTTAAAGTTCCGGATAGAGAGTATGATGCCGCGAGTCACCGGTCATTGCCGCACGGTTTGTGTCACGGAGCACATTATAATCACCTGCCAAGCAGCAGGTAGCTTAGATTCAGGAACGATACCGACGAGCGAACACGGAGTTTGAAAATGTTGAAGCAAAACAAAGCGAGTAATCCCAGGTGAGAATCTTTATTGAGTCTTTTTTGAGATTGGCCTGGTCTTTTTGTCTCATTTCTTTGGAGCTTGTTTTGTTTAAGATATCGTAGTCTTGAGCAAAGTCTATATTCATTATCTTGAACACATCAATAAATATTGATCACAAACAGGTGTATATGGTTCAATGGGAATCGAACCCAAACATCCAGGTGATGTCGCCTTTTCCGCACTACCCCCACTTGAGACAGTGTGACCTTGGAGAAATTGTCAGTATAATTCCTCCAAGGTGTGACGAACTACGGTATCACATGACATGGAGTGTCTCGCCTCGACGCTGTCGGCACCCTCTCGGCATCTTGATCCACCCAAGCCTAGCCCGGGGCCCCGTCATCAACCACATTCGAGGTCCGTGCCCTCGGGGCTGCGGGGATTCGGTTATTCTGCCGAGAGAGACAAGCGCGCGAAATCAACTCACTTTTGATCGGTTTTGGCGGATCGAACGCGAATGAAGGTCGCTACAAGAAAGGGCACGTGGCCTGCTCATCTTTCCACTTTTATCAGTCATCATATCAACAACTTGTTCGAATTTTTGTAGATAATTTGTGACCAGAAACCCTCAAAATTGGTGTCAATTATGTGATTAATCGGCCCTGCGTCGGCTATTACCATGACTAATTACCGGAGGTCTTTGATACCAGTTCAGAAAAAATAGATCCGACAATGCGCCTCGTCATAAATGTATAATTTATGGCCCTATGTAATGAGAACGTTCAGTTTATTTTGAGCCATTCTGCAATCGTCATTCCATTGTGGGCGTGTCTGACGACAGGCGTTAAACAGGTTAACAATAGATCTCCTGCTGACAGCGATCCTTCGATAGCTCAGTTGGTAGAGCGGAGGACTGTAGGTGGTCACTGGTAATCCTTAGGTCGCTGGTTCGAATCCGGCTCGAAGGAGACTTCTTTTTGCCGGCGGCAAATGGACGTTGTTCCTCAGGGTTTTTTTTTTTTTTTTTTTGCTCGAGTTTCCAAACGTGTCCAAGTCAGCCTCACTTGAGACGATTCAAACGCTGTCTTTCTGAAGTGTTTCTCCCTACTCTTGCTCTTTTTGGCAGAAGTAAGCACTCTGCCGCCACCTCGGCCGTGTGGAGTTGAGACCGAACATGTCGAAACATTGAGCGGTTGACACACTACAAGCAGACGTTTAATCTGTAGGTACATACGTACATGTACATGTAAAGTTGGGTTGAAATGGAATATCTCACTCGGTAAACAATCCTGATTCTGGTCTATACTAAATATTTGATGTCCCCTCGAGTTTTTCTCTTCACGGCTCAGTCGGGTTCACCCTCGTGGCATGCACGTCCATCTCACTCGCTGGCGTGGTACGTTCTCTGGAGATCCGTTGTGATAGGAATCTAAATCCCCTGGAATCTTAGCTCGGTTTCATTGAGGGATTAGAAAAGATGGCTGTCAGAATACATGACTTTTGATTATTGGAAATCGGACTTGCATTTCTAGGACTCCCATTCCTTTCACACCGGCAGTAATCTCTGACGAGGGTCTTCCTTGCCTTTCCCACTGGCATCCCCTGAAATGAAACCCTCCCGTCCCTGGTATCCCATCAATCTTTGTTTGGAAAAGACCTGCCGCCTGACGGAGAAATTCTTTTTCCCTATAAATCAGCCGATGTGAGAACGTCCACTTCAGAATACGTACTTCTCTCTTAACCCATATATTGGTTATAATAATTTGGTGATCCAGATTCCGCCAAATATGTGTTATTTTGACGTAATTATGATTGGGAGTATTGCACTATCACGGGTCTCGACGGGTGAGAGAAGCATTTAAACTGGATACCGTCAGATTGTCGGTAGGGCTCGCCGTATTTTTCATTACTATCCTCCGTTGTCGTTGCTCAGCAACCTACCTGCTTCTCTTATTAAGGCATTTCCTCTTTGCCTTACACCATCTCATCTTCAGGCGCCTTGGGGCCAACGTACCGAGGTTCTTCATGTGACGTCACATTTCCATGACGACACGATGCCGCCATATTGCCGTCAAAATGTCAAGCGACGTCACGGCATGAACACAGCAACAACACACAGATCGTGACGTCAAAATGTCATGACGTGACAGTTTTGACGTCGTCGCCGGCCAAGATGGCCGATTCTTTGCAGTCACGTGACTGTTGTGACGTCAGTGAAGAACCTCTTTACTCACCATGTCAGCATGCATGTTAAACGTACCTACACGCCTTGCTTTAGAACAAATTTTCTCTTCTCGGCGGAGCGGCAGAGCTATCCGCCTGTCTATAGTTCATTGACATCGCGCAATTCTCAGCGAAATCACGACCAGAAAAATCTCGATTGACTGCACATCATGATGCTGATCAGTCACAAATCGAGCAATAGAATTTCATTTCTCGGCTCTGATAATCTGACTGCAGGGATCCGAGATGTTTTAACTTCAGATTCAATTATCGCGAAATAACAAGAATTATTCTTATCTTAATCGAATCTGGGACATTTTGATCTGGATGATGGGGAAAATGACTGCTGTGATGTTGATCCGCAAACGAACAAGAAAAAAACCTGGTATGGATTGGTTATCAACTACTGCAGTGAATGCCGAGAGGGCTTGCCGAGATACCGAGCGCTTCCGTCGGTTTTCGTCTCCAGTCACAAAGCTAACTTCGGAGAGAGTATGGTTCGTGTATGGCGATGAGTCCGAACACTAGGGTTTGTCCTGGATGCCCGAGACGTCAGATCTAGGCCCGGGTTGTTTGGACAACTTCAAGTTCTCCTGGCCGTTCCTTCAGTTTAGGGCAAGAAAGCCCAGATCAAAGGACTGGGCTCCAGGTTACGAGACATGAATGTCCGATGGTGCATTTTTGACGAGGGACTTGATTATGCGTCTTTTTTTAATTCAGTCTTGACTGATTGTGTGCATCCTCCAGCAGCAGGGTCCCCCCTCTCTCTCTCTTCTACATCCACTCACACTTTGTGGGCGAGTGGAAGAAAAGGAGCGAGACCAAAGCCCTGCTATGGGAGGATGGATTACGTGATAGTGGTTCATAGAATGTCTGAGAGATAGGTTATACTTCCGTTTTCGCCCAACTCCCATCGCTCATTCGTCTCTTGACCACTTGTTCAGGGCTGATAGCAAGGGATTATTAGATTGACGACCACCGGACATCAGCATCGATTGATCTTTGACTAATCCATCTTAATCTCCTTCAGAGTGGCTGAGATCTCGAACACTTCCTGCACCGTGATCCCCCTGGAGGAGATTAATGGAACTCCAATAGCTAGACACAACATGAGGGATGGTACAGACACGATAGGGCGGATGTCGGCAGAAAATCTCGGAGGCAGTCAGGTAAAGATTCTCTCCAAAGCCGGTTTAGGCCTACGACACGTGTCGTCTCGCCATCAGCGATCGTCGGACAGCGTTACGAAGTGTGAACCCGCCTTCATTATTTGCCATGACATCACTTCCTGTTGGTTCGCGGATTGCTAATAGGGGGCAGCACAATTTCAGGAAGGGTGTATACGTTAGCCTCCGGTCAGGGTGTAGTAGATTCCACCCTGAAGAAATCAGGTCCTCTTAGCATCGTCCCAGGCTCGCAGCTCCATCATATTTAGATCACGTGACCACACTTGATCGTCCGAGCAAATCACACGTGGGGCCCAACCGCGCACGTGATGTCGAGTAACCAATCAGCGTACGTTAATCACAAGATGCTGCGCCCTGACTCTCAGGAACTGTGTTGCAGGAATGCAGCAGGTCGAGTTCTCCAATTTATTACCCTTAATATTCGACGACTAAGGCGTAATGTCTTCCAAGGAGTCATAAAACCCGTCTTCAGCAATTTATGATAAGGCCCCCCCCCCCCGACACTTTGTANCCCCCCCCCCCCCGACACTTTTTAATTTCGGGGAACGGGGAATAGGCCTCCAATTTCTGGTGTTGTTGGCACCTTTGTGACTTGATGATGATTAGGCCTCTTTTTCTCCCAAACTGGGCTCATTAAACTCTTGCCATCAAATTAACAGGTTAATGTAGAATGTTCAATTATTGTCGCAGCCTCCTCATCTGGAATGCATGATCTACCATTTTAAGAGCAAGCATGGCCGTAAATTGTCGCAGTTTCATTCCCCGCAGCTTTCTATTCAGTCATCCGATGCGACCCGTTCCTCCTCCGCCACCGAAAGATGGCGTGACTGTCATCCCATTTCTATCCATTTTCAGCCAAGATTTCGCCCGCCTAAGAAAACCTTCGACTTCAACCAGTATGCAACAAGGAAGACCATTGCCAGCAGCCTGTTGGACCTCGCCCTCCTCTCCGCCAACGCCTGCCAGATGAAAATTTGTCTCCAACTTGGCCCAGAAAAACAACTTTTCTTCCATTTGTTGATGGTGCTAATATCCACGTCCGTAGTACTCCAGGTAGCCACCGCCGTATTGTTTTTGCTGGTTGCCAGGGGCAACGTCAGAGACTCGGAAACCGAGGAGGAACAAAATTCCCAGAGAAGGACAGCTCTGTTGAATGATATCGCAACCGGACTAGTCTTCCTTATAACTGTTGTCAATGTTTTCATCACAGCCTTTGGAATGTCTGACGCTGTGAACATTTTTCCTAAAACCGCCGAATTCGATATGGACACATCGAAAAATCTAGGAACAGTTACCCCCAAACCAACGACCACATCGTAGTTTCGCGAAAGACAATGCGAGGAATAGAAATGGCGCTGTCACCGATAGGGGTCGCTGCTGTTCTGCGACGGTGGCGCCTCTTGTGGTCAGATATAGACTCGTACA
>NMRB01000123.1:126320-141431 GCA_002633025.1 Notospermus geniculatus | reverse complement strand
GGGGGGGGGTCATTAGATTCTATTACAGAGACGAGGTAGGCTTAGTCAAGAAGTCAAGGACTTTGAACCATTGTTTCCATTCTGCACAGAGAGAATATGTGCCATGTTAATTATGCTCAATACAAATACAAATACAAGCAATCATGCCAGAAGAACTGGCATTTATGACCACGTAAAGATTATCCCATCTGGTTGCTTTTTCTTTTGCGTACATTACTTTGTACATATTCTATACATAGTGAGAATGTCTGTTTCTGAGGTCTTGTTAGCTTGATGGATGGTTGTTGAGCATGCTCGCTACTAATCGGGACTAATGATACTGCCGTCGATCCCTCCGGGCTCCGGCTTCAGTTTGCTATCCGTGCACGATGAGTTGGCGGAAGTGATTTGGAATCGTCGGCAACAGCCATCAAATGGTGGGATGATGACCCCAGCACAGCCCCTTATTTACACATTTGATATGTCTGAGTCTGAGGGTTAGTCCATCCATGGAGGTATACCTCCATGGTCCATCCAGAGCGTATCAGGACTTCTTAGCGCTCCCTACGTCACCATTCCCGCACTAAGCCGGATAGTGATACATCAGTAGAAAACCAAGGCACGCACGGCTGTCCCAAGTATTTCTGATACATGTACTTGAATTCATCCCGATTGTTCCCTGCAATATACACAGATCGTGACGAGAATATTACCAGGACATCGCCGATAATCCAGGACGACCCGACATTGGCATTTTGCGTTAGTTGAAGACGAGGGTAGCGGGCGGGCGGGGGCGGGATGGGAGTCTGTGTTTTCAGCGTAAGCCTCCTAGCGTGAAATTCAGGCCTACCTCTTTGTCTATCTTGTCTCTGCCTGGAGTGAAATGGTTTCAGAAGGTCCTTCACATAAGCTCCATCCTTCGTTTTTGCGGAAATATAATGTTAGAGGAAATCTTGGGTTCCTGGCTTTCTTTCAGAAACGTCTGTAAGTCATGTTGCCATGCAAACTCTTTTGTCGACAGCGCCCGCTAGGGGGCGTTTCCCGGAGGAAATCGTCGCGGATCCTTCTTGATGCCATGTTTGGAACGATTCCGTAGCAATATGCAGGAAGATAAAAAATTATCTTGTGAATGCGCCGTGGGATAAACCGAGAAGAAATATATTCATTAAGATTAAACAATATGAAATAGAAATCGAGTTTCTAAGGTGAAAGACATTGCTTCCTACCAGAATCGAACCCACAGACCCTCGCATGAGGCATCAATCGCCAGCATTAAGATTAAACAGACATTCTTTGGGACGGAATTTGTCTCTCGGCGGATCGTCCTATTCAAATCACCCCGATACTTATGTGGTACTATAGCAATGTCGGCAACGAAAGCAGTCGGTTTCTTCCGTTTGCTGAGGCCAATTCAACTCTGCCATGAATACTATCGACATCATGCACCCTTGGGTCATGTTATATTCATTAAAAAACAAACGTACACATTTCTATGGTTCTTGAGAGGTACGTGTCTGATGGTACATATCGGCGTCGAGTGGATCATTTGCTTTCGTAATCTGCATGTTTGCTTAGAGTTGCGCGCGATATATTTGGCGGTTGGAGTAATTGCGCAGTGAGCAACGCCCAACCGTCACTGCATACGATGCAATCGGAGGGAGCGAACGTTAGGAACCCCTGATTCCTTCAGGATTTCAATGCCCTGAGGCCCTGAAGCCACAAAAAAGTCATGATGTCACAATGGCCTCCTTTGCAACAACCACTCGAAAGAGCCAATGAGAGGTTGTCAGTTCATTGACCGCGATGTGATTGGGTAAGAGGCCAGCGCGTCACCAAGATGGCGTCGGGCCTGAATAAAGGAACTCCTAGATGCCGCATCAGGACTTCCTAACACATTGGCCCGGCACATTGGACCCATGTATACCAGCCTACATGGTGGAGCTTATGTATTTCCGTTTGTGTTTGCTGATAGATATGCGAAACGAGAAGGAAGTACTTGAAAATAATGTTTAATTTCCGATCAGTCGTCATTAAACACACAGTAATCTACTTCTCTGTCAACAAAATGTACATATTGTACACTAGCCTACGTTTGCACAGTCATATCGCTCGCTTGAAGGGCTGCATCCCAAGTAGCGACGCTTGGTAGGCCACCGGCAGCGGGAGAGTCGACTCCGAATGTAGGACTCGTGAGACTCTCCGCCCCGACTTGGCTTCATTCTTGGGGATGAAGATTATAATTGCAATGCTGTCTCCCATTGGTAAGCCCTCACTCCAGCGGTCATTGTATGGTTCAGTGCTGTTTCCTTGTTAACATGGAGGTATTGCATATCAACAACTCCGTGAAGGACAAGTTGAAGAAGTGGGACAGTTGTTGCAACAGCCTACGTTTTACATCAGTAGAGTGGCTGACAATGCAAAGCCGAGCAACACTGTCAAGACATTCAAATGGCTAGCAACAGCATAAAAAAGCTAACGTAGTATGGCCATACGCCAGACGGTCCCACCCTCCCAAAGCTTATTATTCATCGCACCAACCGCTGAATCAACGAAAGGAATAAGTATTCATTAGAAGATCTCTCAAGACCTATATCAACGGATAAATAATTTAGTGCTGTAATACTGCCATGAATAATGCTCAGATGGTTCGCCTGTCATGGGCTCCGAGGGAATATCGCATGAAGAGTGGGGCTTTTTCGAGGTACACTTATTGTTGAGTGTTGATAATGTGTCTTAAGATATAAATAGTCATGAGTCCCCCCCCCCCCGCTGTCTTGGTACGTGTACATTACGTCGCCTCGTCGTGATGTTGCAAAGAACTTCTGGATAGAAATACATGTAGTCACTATCTGAATACAAAATGGGGGGGGGGGGTAGGAGAACTTCAAGAAACGGTCGTGTCCGATGTCAGGAATCTGAAGGAGTTAATCGCATTTCTTTCGGACCTCACCCCACCCTAACCCTGGAGCACCCGGCAGGTGGCACACGTGACCCTATACCGCAGCCATTCATCGGTGGGGTCAGCATGGAAGAAGGAACAATCATGTTGTATTTACCTCCAGGTTCATTCCAATGTAGTTGCTACCACTTAGCTGTGTGTGGGACACCAGTCTTATCATGTTGGTTCCAGATGCCGCCGCCAGGGGATGGCTACTGGAGCATACTCTGCCGCTTTAAGGGTCGGATGTTGGCCATCAACCGGCGGATCTGCGATGTCGGTCAAACAAGATGGCGACATGATCGTCCAATCGTCTGCTAGGAAAATGATATTTTTCCATGAATAATGTCACAGTTTATAGAAACCCAACCCATCCAATGAGGAAGAAAGCCTAGAGCATGACCATGTTGCGTGACTTTGAAGAATTTAGATTCAGCGAGTCCTTAGGGAAGTAAGAAGCTGAGACGAGATATTTGTTGACATGGACAGCAGTACAGGCGCAGCCATTGAGATGGAGACGGTCGGAGCAAGACATCGGCATTCAAACGACGGTGACGGGATGGACGAGAAGATGGTGGACATGGTGGACACGGTGGGTCTCCTTTATCAGTTTGTGATCGACAAGGCTAGGCCCAAAATGCTGAGCGGTTTTTTACATTTTTTCTACACCGGCAATAACGGGGCGTTTGCCCCTGTCTCACCAAAACTCAAGAAGCAGCTCAAAAATAGCCTACCGGTACTCTTGAGATTACAAGGTAGCGAGGCAACCAAGTGGGCCTGCTGGCAACGGACCCCGCTACCACTTTGCCAACGACCCAACGACCTGGTTTGCCGTCTCTGCTACCTCACTTGTGTGCCACCTAGACATGTACACATACTCTGTACGTGTGTGACGCAGAGACGGCTACCAGTCTAAGCGTTACATGTATATTGCGATAACTTGGATAAGTTACGCGTCAAATATTTGACATGATAGAGTTTTCGCTGAGCCCCCGAAACGCCAACGCGAACGTCTGTCCTTATGTTCGGTGCTCTCTTCGTGGCATCGAACAATGGGTTTGGCGTTTCTGGGGCTTTGCGAAAACTCCCTATAGTTTCTTTGACGCCAACCGAACACGGTTTGAAGAGTCCTTTCTCATGTACTATCCCTCATTCTAAGGTTCTTCTGTAAGCTACCTCCGCCATTTTCGTACAGTCCCATTATCTATGGGTCAATTTATGCTGTATTTAGGCTTGAATCCTAATCACCGAGCGAGAACGAGCGCAGGTTGTATCATTATAGAGTTTTCGCATAGTCCCCGAAACGCCAACGCGAACGTCTATCCTTTTGTTCGGTTCTCTTCGTGGCATCGAATAATGGGTTTGGCGTTTCGGGGGCTTTGCGAAAACTCCCTAAAAGGGAGTTTTCGCGTGCGCCAAACCCATTGTTCGGTGCCACGAACAGAGCACCGAAAAAAAGATATATGTTCGCGGCGTTGGCGTTTCGGGGGCTTTGCGAAAACTCTATAATCAACTCCAAACTCTTTCAGGATCCGAAGCCGAAAGGGGAAAAGTTCGATCACAACGAATTCGCTACGAGGAAGACCATCGCCAAAGGACTGATGGACGTCGCCCTGTTGTCAGCCAACGCGAGCCAAATGAAAACATGCCTCCATCTTGGATCCGAAAGACAGGATTTTTTCCACTTAATCATGACGTTGTTGTCGTTGTCGTTGATCCTTCAGGTAGTCGCCGCCATCTTGCTAGTCCTCCTCGGAAAATCGGATATAAATCCCAAAGATGGAAGTGGCGAACTGACCGAAAATCAGCGCAGGTGTCGACGAATGAATGACGCGTGTACTGGTGTCGTCTTCGTCATCACGTTTATCAACGTCGTCATCTCGTCGTTCGGTATCTCCGCTAGTGAAGCAGTGATAGTGAAAGCACCTTCGTCGCCTGATGTTGTCTTAACAACAACTCCGAAACCACATTAAACTTCTGATAAACATTTAAAGAGAACAATATCCAACAATAAGCACAAAGAACGACACACAAAATGATATAAAAGGAAACGTCGTCTCCAAATTTCGCATATTTTCGACCCCAACCGGGGTCTTCCTTAGGCACTTTCTAGTCGAGCTACCAGAAGTGTGAAAGAGAACAATGGTGGAACATTACTACTGCAACTGAGTGCTCAAAGTGAAACTTTCTTTCCAATTACTCAGTGTGCACTACAAGTAACTGTTGAATCAAGGTGTTGACGTCACTACACCACTAACTAATCAGAGCACTGCACTTGCGGTCCACTCGGGATCCCGCGGGATTTCAGTTTCGGGATTGGCTGACGTCATTCTCGGTCTGTTTCAGATTCCTTGTGCTGATGTTCCTTTAAACCTCAGCTGTGAATTGGTTTTCAGTAGAGGTCTGCGGCAGCGACACCTGTCCATGATGGCCTAAAGTTATTAGACGACATTGTAATTCTGGGTGAAAAATAATAAAATGGAATTCTCTTTTATAATTTGATACAAATAAAAGATCTATTGTTGTGATATCAGTCACTCTCCTCTCGACAGATCAGAACATCACACTATGAGGCAGGCAAAGTAATCTCGGTGTAGAACGAATTGGCGAAGCGGCTCGATGACTGGGGGCCTGTCTTATCTCAGCCGTGTCGTCGTGATGGGAGAGGCAGTGGAGATGCTCGGTGGCCGCACAGGATGGGTGATTGAATAAAGGCGAAGGGGCCTGGTCCTCTTTACTTGACTTGGGTCGTATCACGTATTGGTGCTCCGTTGGCGTGCACNAAAAAATGTGACATCAGGGGCTCGACCGGGAGTCGAACCCGGGACCTCTCGCACCCTAAGCGAGAATCATGCCACTAGACCACCGAGCCAGTCGATGCAGAGGGGCGTTTAGCTTATTATTGGATCAATTACAAGAAGCACACGCGGTCATTATTGTCTGTGGATAAACACTGCCTTTGTGTCATCCAGTGCAGACTTCTTAGGATTTTTTCACCAAATTTATCATCATGAATAAAGATTTATCAATTAATTGAGGAAATTCCATTTCTGTGTTCGAGGGTATATCTATTTTTAGACTGGGAATCCCCTCCTTCAAGATGGCGTCGACTTTTCACTTCAGTCAGGAAACGCCTCCTGATTCCATGTTTTCAGACATTCAAACCATCAACAAATTTCAGGATGAGGTAAGCCAAATAACTGTCACTTTACAGTGATGCTGAAGAGCGATACATTGCTCTGCTTAGTTGCCATGAATGTGTATAATCTAGGCCCAATACTGAATAGACAGATAGATATTGCCAAAGAAGTCGGCCCAAAAGGCCAACCTTGGAGGAATTATACTGACTTTCCTCCAAGCATGCCAAGGGCCAACTAACACTGTCACTGAATGTACGGTGAATGTATACCATTGATGTACAGCATGTTTTGAAATGTGCAAAAACATAAAAGTTTGCCATGAAATTGAAAATGTCTCAGATAACATCACCATCAGTAGGCCTAATAATACATTAATATGCACTCAGCCTTGGCTTACGTTTGATAAAATTAATAGTAGGCCTATTCAGAGAAGAAAAAACAGACTTTTGTTGCTTAACCAACCTTGGTGTACATTCATCTTGATTCCACACTGTGGGATAGGACCAACACACCTGGAGCTGAGGTTTGGCATAAAAAAGGCATGATAAAAGTCTTTTAAAACTTTTTGTGGGAAATATCAGCAAACATATCATGGATGGGAGACTGATTGACAAGCAGCTTAACTGCACAGCACAGTCCCCCACCACAGGGTTACTCAGGATTAAGGTTATGCCATATGTATAGTAGGGTCAGGGACAGGTTTGGGTAGTGGGATGGGCCTACGGTAATGCAAAAATGCCGACAAAAAGTCAGAGATCATGCCTAAACCAAAGGATCAACAACACTCAAAGTCAAAGTGATGCTGAAAAAGTAGGCCTGGGCCTAGGACGCCTAGGCCTAAGCCCTAGTCACAACAAAAGTATCCTTGACCCTGCACTGCTGATCATCTGGCACATGTGGGAAGTAGAGTATTGTTTTCACAACCTCTTTGTTTCCTCGCATCCTACTTTTTTCTTTGTTTCTTCCAGCAATTTCAACAACTTTCCGGTATCATATTTTCATTCCTTATGGAGCCGAGTAAGGTGAGCAGCTGATCTGAGTTGTAAAATTTTGTTGGAGTTCATTTCTACATGTATATTGATCCATTGTGATGATGACACGGGAACTTGTGATCACAGATTTGCCACAGTTGACAATGAGGCACAGAGCTGAGGCCAGAACTTTCTTGATTCATCTACGGTATAGAGTGTTTGCACCGGTGGCCATGTTGGAGGTATGAACAAAAGAATTTGTCGCCAGTCACGGTCTACGGAGATTAACTTTGATTGTTTTGGAAGTCTGTTCTTTTGTTGTATACCTCCAACATGGCCGATGTGACGTCACGTGCAAACACTCTATACCCACAAAAGGACCTTTTCCTGCAGAGATGATGTTTCCTTGGGCGTCTCTCTCTGTCTTCGCTGATTGTACAGTGGAACCTCTCTATGTAAGGACACCTTCGGCACTGAAGATGGTGTCCTTAATTGAGAGGTGTCCTGATTACAGAGGTCAAAATAAATAGAAATGACCCATGTGTGACTGAACATTGGTGTCCTTAACAGAGAGGTGTCCTACTGGCAGAGGTGTCCCCTAACCGAGGTTCCACTGTAGGCCGATTACCGGTACATGTATTACTGATTCAAAAGTCCTTTTTCAGTCATCCCGCCTGCTGAGTCAGTTAGAAGAGTTTGCATCAGAGCAAGGTGTCCCTGCTGGACCACTGAAGAATGTCATTAAAAGTTTGCTTACCATTCCTAACAGTAAGTTATCTTCTGCATGTGTCAAGAATGTTTTGATTGAATTTAATCTAAAGGTAATTGAATAGATTCTCGTACTTCAACTCTTAGACTTAGTAAAGTTTTCAATCTTTGAATTTCACAGTCTCTGAATCTCTGTTGTGTTGATTTCAGGTGCACTGAAGAAAAATCTCAGTCCCACCCATCTGAAGGAGGATTTAGTAAACCTTGGTAAGGCTTAAACACTAATGTGTCAAACATCTTTGCACGCTGTGTTACTTTACCAGTTAATTAATAGACGATTCTCAAATTCGCAGATGTGTGCACTTCTGTCAAAATTGCAAACACAACCTCGGTCTGAAGCTGAATGACATTATGCAGAGAACCCCATGACTTGACTTCGACAACGTTGCATTAGAGTCGATCACTGCTGAATCATGGATTGCGTCACATTAGCTGGTTTCAAACCGAGGTTGTGTTGGCGATTTCGGCGGAAGTGCGCAGATATTTCTCATTTATGTCAATTTGGGGTTTGTCTATGGTGTATCAATGAATAGCCGACCACTACATAGTGGCCAGCTACTCCCTCATTCACCCCATATCGATTATCAAGCTGCACAAATGCCCAGTTTCCTTTACCATGTTGTTTTAGAGCGGTTACCCACTTAATGAATATCTGTAGTTCTCTCCCAGTGTTCATCAGTTCTTGGGAATGTGAAAGCAAAGAAGTGCTGGTCATGTCTGGATGCTAGACTCATAGCTTTTCTCTTGTTTCTCCAGGTCTGTCAGAAGACAAAGCTTCATATTTTTCTGAACAGGTAGGTTGAATTTTATCAAAGAAAATGGCGATCGTTTCTGCTACATCTGAGTTGCAAGTCGGTGCTACATTTCGTTACATATGTAGAAGGCAGTTAGATTGTCATTCTCCAAATTGCACTGTCACTTGGCATGAGAACTTGCAGATGGTGAACATGGTCCTATTTCATAAAGTGACTTTAAGCTAATGGTACCATTAACTTCAATGCATTTTCCATTTGGTTAAAGGTACCATTAGCTTAATGTCACTTTATGAAACAGGCCCCAGATGTCTCTACGTGTACCTTCAAATGTGGACTCGTGTCACATGTTATCTTCCTTGCTTCAGAAATGGTTCATCAGTTGACCATCACATCAAGACAAATGATTAAAGAGTCATAAATTATTTTCCCATATTTTCTCTCTTCTCATCCTTCCAGTACAAAGCCAACCTTGTCGCCTTATCTAAAAGTGCTCTCAGCCAAACTCTGATGGTGAACCAGCTTGTTGATATGGAATGGAAATTTGGAGGTAAGGAAAGGGTGTTCTGGGTAATTCAGGCCAGCATTCATTTCTAAATGCTGGGGTGGAGACTTTGAAGAGAATCGTTGAAAGCAATAGATATGACTTCTGGGCAAGTCCATGGTCTCAGACTCATTCTTTCACTTATTCAGTGCTGTTCCTGCAAATTTTGAAACCACAGAAAGATGTAATACCCTGCGTTATGTCAGGCTCTTGTCCTTCTATGCCCCTGGTACGTGACATGACACATGTCACGGCCATGATGCAACTAATTAGCAAACAGTGTGCTAATTATGAATCACAACGAACTTAATTCATACCAGGGGCATCCTTTGGTGCTATGAGTTGCACAGACCGCACTGAACAAGTAAAAAATATCACGAATTTGACCTTGGACTTGCCCTTCTGAGCTTTCCTGATGAACACAGTAAAGATTCTAATCAGTCTGATTGTGACACAGTTGTGCACCACACTGTGTACCTTGCTTCCTTGGCAAGAACACACTGGCCAGGTGTAGGCAATGACAAGGCGACATTATGGTTCAGTTTAGCAGGCCTTGTGAAGGCAGAGTGGAATTTCAAGCTATTAGTTGGAGAAACTCTGCCTCTGGATCAATCTTTCATCCTCTCTCACGTTCCTGTTTCAGTGACGGCTGCCAGCAGTGAACTTGATAAAGTTGGAAACACATTCCTACAGGTATCTGTCACAGGACTGGATCTGCATCTCTACACACTCATGGATAGACTTCCGCTGTAATCTCAACAAGAACCTCGGTCTGAAACCGGCTGCCATGACGCCATCCATGATTCAGCAATGGTCGAGTTGCTGTGGGGTTGTCTGCGTTATGTCTTTCATTTTCAGACTGAGGTTGTGGTTGAGATTTTGGCGGAAGTGTGCAGATCTTTGTTGTTTACGTCAGTTTGAGAACGGTCAATTGGTTATTTAGTTTCAGTGCTCATTCAGAATTTGTCCCCAAGTAGATCTGTATTTTTCAAGATTATGTAAAAACTTCTTTGCTTGACATTTCATTTTGTTTCCATCATTTCAGCTGAAGCTAGTCATTAATAAAGGCAGTAATAAGACAGAGAACGTTTATATGGGTGAGTAGAATTGATCAATACCGGCACACGTATATGTCTTTCTTACCTGGACTTGCCACAGCTGCTGTGGTGTAGTGGCTCGGTTTGTGGCTTGTCGTCAGAAGGTCCCAGGTTCAATCTCCACTCAGGGTGAGACTTTGACTAAGGGCTGTATGTTTGGGTCGGACTTTAGCCTAGAGATAGCTGAAGTTAGACTTTCTCTTTGCTTGAAGCATCAAATTTAATAAAGTGTTGCTGTACTTCATACTTACCAGGGCCAATAATGCTACATTAACACTTCAGCCCTGACGGAAAAACCTACAAATACCTAGTGAACATTTCCTTTGTTCCTTTTCAGAACTTTCTCTTCCACAATTCTACTCTTTCCTTCATGAAATGGAGAAAGCCAAGGCGAGTTTAGACTTCTTCAGTTGAGCCGTGGATCAAAAATTACATTGGAAGATACGAGGTGCTGTCCATGGCGATCAAAAGACTGATTTTGAACTCTTGATGTGGGAGGGGGTAGTTAGTTACAGTGGTGTCCATTTATAGGAGAGTAAGATGCCTTAAATCAACTTTAGAAAAGGGCCTAAGTAAGAGTATATGTACGGTACATAAATGTAAACAACCTTGGCCTACTCTTGTGTGTAGGCCTACACACTCAATGTTATCACACAATAGTTTGCTACGCAAGTCAGGCTGGCCACACAGCACTCGGTTGCTTTATGGTACCAGTCGGACTTCAGGGTAGCCGCATAGAAACTCCGCTAGTGCTTCGACAGCCTATCGGTGTTAAAATGCATGGAAAAATGTACAGCACTATCGGCAGGTGGGCTCCGCTAGCACTAGCGGAGTTTCTATACGGCTACCCCAGAGAACCAGGGCTGACCGCCAAGAAACTCCAATAGCACTAACAGGGCCTAACAGAGAGGTATGCAATGCCTTTTACCATTACAGAATTTCTCTGTTAGGCACTGTTAGTGCTATTGGGGTCAAGCCCCTCTGATATTGGTGGTGTTCTGAAAACAGAGAGGAAGCCTATTTTTAAAGCAGTCCAACATTGGATAAACGACAGAGTTCAGCTCAGCCAAGTGCAAAGTGAGATTGAGCATTATTCCAGAGAGAAAGCTAAAAATGTTCAAAGGTGGGGAGATTTCTTCTCCCTGGCTACAGGTGCATCAGTTAGTCTGTTGAGAGGCTTTGGCATTGTCAGAAACTTCCTTCGGGCCGTTGAGTGGATACCTAAGACGGTAGGCAGCCTGGTGAAATCGGCTTGATATAGGAGAAGCTTGCACTGATGAGGTCGGGTCATTCGATTAGGTTTCATGAAACTCCTATTGGAGTGCATTGAAAATATAGCAGAAAGGCCTTTCATCATTGGAAGTTTTTGCGAGATTTGAGTGGTGAAGTAACTCATTCAGTCATCATTCAGCTCCCTCCTGATATACATGTTTGCAGACAGACTGCAAGTTACACATGGATATCAATCATGACCCCAATGAGGAAACCAGGTGAGGGGTGGAATTGGTTAGGGACGCGCAATTGGAACTGTGTTTGAAAATAAATACAGATCCATGCTTATCTATCCAACGCAGATCTCTCACATCCATGGATCGCACTGGGAATCGAACCCGAGTCGTACATGCAAGGACTGCAGTTGGAACTAATGATAAAGCGAAGCTTCTACCAGAGCTGATCCCTATGTATGCCGCTGAGTGGCGTGGTAGTATTTTGAAAAGTCGAGATGTTGGCTCCAAACACTTCTCACGTCTACTGGGTTTAGGGCGGACTCACGGATAAGTTTAATGGGATAGCCCCATGACAATGTCCAGTGCCTTAGATGAACTGCAGAAGAAGTACTTCCTCACTTTTGACATGCACAAAATTTGGTCATAGTACATGTACCCGGTAATCAAGAGTCACTCGTTGCTCCACCGAGGTCAAATTTTTGGCATATTTTTTCTTTTGCACATTTCTTGTGCTCATAAATAAAGTATATTTGTTTATTACCGAAGAGGATAGAGAAAGGGAAAAATCCCGCCTCCCTCCCCAGCTTCCTCTCTGATTTTCAAGTTCTACGCCATTAATAGAGGCGGGCAATATGCTTCGCCTCCTACTGGAGGCGAAGCATATTGCCCGCCTCCAATAGGCGGCATAGCATATCACCTGCCTCCAGTGAGAGGCGTAGCATTAGTCATTAGCTATTGTGTAGCATCTGATTTTCAATGGAAAATTTGGTTTGAAAATGATAAGTGAGCAGCTCATACTAAAAGTGGCCTAAAAGAAGTGGTACCGGTACATTTGTCTTCATGTGACTTATCACACTCTGCCTTATCACACTCATTTCGAACTGTTCCCAGTGGTAGATCTCTGTATTTATTGTTGAACTACTGTGAACTGTTGATCATAGGCGCTTGAGGCATTTATTGCCGTGGTATTGGGTGGTTTCAGAGGTCCAAGGAGCACATTGCACAGTTCCTGTCTGCTGACATATCCCTCGGAGAAACTGATTGATTCAATCAGTTTATTAGTTATTTGTAGATCAGCGGTCTGCTGATCTATGATAAACTGTCGTTATCAGGAGCGGATCCACGATTTGGGAAGAGACGGCGCACTGTGCTAGCAACATTTAAATCTGTGGTGAATTTCAGTGAATGATTTGCTCCAAATTTCAGAATTTCACGGTTGCTTTTACTGCCGTAGATTTGTTGACTGAAAGGGGGCGTCCGCGCCCCCCTGGCATGCCTGGTTATAACCGATTGTGGATACACTCCTGATAACGACAGTTTATCAGTTATCAATATTTAATGAACTGTTGTTATAATAAATTTTTCAACATCTTGAAAAAAAATGTTCAACATCTTGAAAAAAAATTTTCAACATCTTGAAAAATTTCAACATCTTGAAAAAAAATTTCAACACCTTGAAAAAAAATTTTCAACATGTTGAAAAAAAAATTTCAAGATGTTGAAAGAAATTTTTCAAGATGTTGAAAGAAATTTTTCAACATCTTGAAAAAAAATTTTCCACCTCTTGAAAAATTTTTTTTTTAACATCTTGAAAAAAAAATTTCAACATTTTGAAAAAAATTTTTCAACATCTGAAAAATTTCAACATCTTGAAAAATATTTTCAACACCTTGAAAACATTTTTTCAACATGTTGAAAAAAAAAATTCAAGATGTTGAAAGATTTTTTTCAAGAATGTTGAACGAAAAAATTGTCAACATCTTGATAGATTTTTCTCACAAGATTTTAGACGTATTTTCGGTGTTGACATGTGTTTTGTTTGAAAATGTTGTCAATGTTTTTTGAAAGTTGACACACGTTTGAAAAATTTTTGTCAGGTATTTCGTTGTGTTGACATGTATTTCTCAAATGTGGACATGTATTTCACAGGGTTGAATAAATTCCACTTTGGCGTGCCATCACGGGTTATTTTTAGAATAACCACGTAAATCGCGCAGAATGGCAACACCGATAATTCCTCCAAGCCTTATCTATGAACCCATCAGTCTGTTTGTCTTCATCACTTCATCAGAGGCTAGTATGGCACGCCAAAGTGGAATTTCGTGCTAAGGCATGATGGGACATCACCATGCAACAACATCCAATCAGATTCCACCCTGTTTTCAAAACGCACGTCTCTGATTTGGTGATCTGTGTCTCTGTTTACTTTTTGCGAATATGACCACCCATAGGTCACGTGAATGTTGAACGAAATTTTTCAACTCGTCACGTGATTGTTGAGAAAATTTTTTCAAGATGTTGAAAGAAATTTTTCAAGATGTTGAAAGATTTCAACATCTTGAAAAAAAAATTTTCAACCTCTTGAAAAAATTTTTTCAACATGTTGAAAAAAAATTTCAAGATGTTGAAAGAAATTTTTGAAGATGTTGAAAGAAATTTTTGAAGATGTTGAAAGAAATTTTTGAAGATGTTGAAAGAAATTTTTCAACATCTTGAAAAAAAATTTTCAACGTCTTGAAACAAAATTTTCAACATCTTGAAAAAAAATTTTCAACACCTTGAAAAATTTTTTTAAACATGTTGAAAGATTTTTTTCAAGAATGTTGAACGAAAAAATTGTCAACATCTTGATAGATTTTTAGCTCACCTGGGGTGAGCTCTTGTCGTCGGTCAGCGTCCGTTGTCGTCGTACTCCGTTAGCAGGGCACGTTTCATAACCGCTGGAGCTATTGATCTGAAACCTGGTACATATGGTGTGGTGAACTGGTCCTGTGCATTCTCTATGGAAACACTTGGTTACCATGCACGGTGGATGCACGGGATTGGTCTCCGCGTCACTTGTTCTATGTCATGGGTCTCAGACACTGCAGGAATCCAACACTGAAGGCGGGTCGTGCCGTTCCTGACGTCACTGACGTGGGCGCGTCACTCGGGGGGAATTTTGGAATTGAGACGTAAGCGTAGAGACCTGTATGAAGGAGCGCCGCTAAGTTGATGAAATAAACGCCCGTTAATTTAAGAGATTGAACACTGAAGTAGTTGGAGTCGAATTCTTTACAATATACCCCTAGGTCAGATGACCTATGACACCAAGTTTCGGTCCAATTCGATTCTTGGCTTGGCCACCAGGTGGCGGAAACCAAAAACACAAAAAGTGCAATAACTCCTGAACTGATGACTGGACCACCTCCAAAAATAAGCCCGAAGGGCTAAAAAATGACATTTTTTAGCTCACCGTGGTGAGCTTATACAATGGTTGTGCGTCCGTCGTCCGTCGTCGTCCGTCGTCGTCGTCGTCGTTGTCCGTTAGCAGGGCACGTTTCGTAACCGCTGAAGCTATTGATCTGAAACTTGGTACATATATACCCCTAGGTCAGATGACCCACAACACCAAGTTTCGGTCCGATTCGACTCTCAGTTTGGCCACCAGGTGGCGGAAACCAAAAACACAAAAAGTGCAATAACTCCTGAACT
>NMRB01000123.1:106216-119948 GCA_002633025.1 Notospermus geniculatus | reverse complement strand
ACCTACCCCCCACAACCTCCGCAACCACCACAGCCACCGCAGCTGCCACAACCACCGCATCCGCCACAACCCCCGCAGCCACCACAACCGCCGCAACCTCCACAACCACTGACGTCACCACCACAGCCAGCTCCACACCCGGCAGCCCCCTGACAATTCCCAACGATGTACGAATTCGACGGTATGTCCATCGACCATCCCGCAGCAATGCATAACAACAATGTATCATTATCAATCTTTCGGATTGACCGATTCGCCATCTGGTTCGGAGGTGATGAGCGACTTCCCTCTTTGCCCGGGGGACGAGGTTGGCACAACACGTGCAAAACAGCAACTGACAACGCAATGGAGATATTCTGTGCGACATCATTGCTATTGACAACCAAGGTGCCGTTCTCGATGTTACAAATCAAGTTATCGAAGGTGAACGTATAGTTGTGATCAGCCACATGGAGAGCTGAAGTGTAACTTTTCCCAGTGCGTAGGTTATGAAACGTGGTGATGAGATAGCCAGGGTTCCCAGGAACACCAGGCACACCCTTCACCCCCGGTTGTCCTTGGGTACCGGGGATTCCTGAAACAGAATAAAGGAAATGTACCATGATGTATAACCAGGTTTTCTATCTGCAAATCAACCACTGTTTTCATTCATTACCGGTATGTTTATTGTTGCTAACTTATTTGAACAGACCAACCGCTTATCACGAAGTGCCATGGAAGTCATCTTTAGCTGTGACCTTGCAGATAACCTTGGTGACCAGCAATCAGACACATTTGGCGTATTCTAATCCTCGTTCTTGACCACACTCGTGCTGACCCAGTTCATGTAGTTGCTGACTCCACTCGCGAACGGCAGTCTCGAACACAGAGAACGCAACTCGAGTCGGGTCAAGAACGTGTTCTTCTCACTCCCCACTCAGCGGAGGGTTGAGAAGAACACGTTCTTGGCCCGACTTGAGTTCCGTTCTCGGCGTCCGAGACTGCCATTCTCGAGTTGAGTCAACAACTACCAGTACATGACCTACATGTAGGTCAGCACGAATGTGGTCAAGAACAAGGATTAGAATACGCTCTTTGATATCAAGCTGTGACACCTCAGATCTTATGGTTTCTTCTTCTGATAGAGAAGGCAACTCCCTATAACAGATACGTCTCTTTAACCCTGGTTTCCTTCGGTAACATTGACAAGAGTGAGTGCCAACTTGTTTCCATACCTGGTGTCCCCGGAACTCCCTTTCTGAATCCAGCCCACTTGCCGATCACAATTCCAAAGTCACCGATGTCATCTTTGACTAACATGGCACGTTCTCCACCCGCGAAATCTAGAGTGATGCAAGATTTGGAATTGGAGATCTGAAAAGTGGCGAAGGGGAATGAAATACATGTACAGTGTATATGATTCACAGGAACTGATATCGCCTGGTGCTGCTACCTGTGGACAGAGCTCCACACATGTTCCTCAAGTGTGAAACTTGGACTTAAAGTTACAGTTTGGGTTTATAGTCTGATATCAACAACGGTAGAGGTTCTCATCCGACTTTACACTTTAATCCCAGTCTATCCTGAAACCTTTCAGTAGAACTCAGATGAGCTGCTCATTCAGCGCTACAATCGGAGAATTTCTGACCAGTACCCACTTAAGCCTAGGTGGAGAGAGGCCAGTAAGACAAAGAGACTTGTCTCACGCCACTGTGGGATTTGAACCCGGGACCCTCTGACGGCTAGTTGAAGACCCCAACCACTACATCACCAAGGCTCCTCAAAGAATCATTCATGGAAATATTACAGTCGATTGCCCCTTTAAACAACAATAATAGCTCACAAATCCCATGCGAACATTAATTTTTTATCAAAATAGGCTACAGTATTTTCACTCTCCAATTGAAGCTTGGAATAGCAGTGAAACCAATTAGTTGTCCCAGGCGTATCATAACCGATCAATAAATGCTGCAGGTTTCCAACAAGACACAAAATGTTGTGGAAATATCGTTCAGGATGTACAGTCGGATCACAATGCTTGAATCTGTGCTCGGTGTTGATGCCGTCATGTTGACCAAGGCGGGATACCGATGACTATAAATTAGACCATCTCATGGCAACATTCACGGCCGATATGATGCAGTATGTTGGACGATGTTTCCAACATCCAGAAGGTCCAAGTATTGACGCGGACTGAGCTCATTAATGTTGTAATATGTAGGAGATCACGGCATCCGAAACAAGACCACTGCGGGCTGTTAGCCAGTCTGAGACCATTGATTGATGATACGCAGAGAGATTGAATGGCTCAACAAAATATCAATAACGTAGCGGATGAGGATAACGATTTTTTGGTTCAATACTCGTTGCAGTCCTATGGTGTGATTTGAAATCAGTTACAAAATCCTTGGCAGACATCTGAGGTCACCGTTGACTTCTTCCTAGATATTCCATGGGCAGCTTACCTGTGACATAACCGGGAGTTGGTCAGTTCCAATCAGATGGGCAACCGACACCATTTTATCTTCGTAGAAGGTCTGAACCGCAGACATCATGAGCGGAATTGAGTGAACAACCCGTACGTGGAACTTAGCTTCTTCAGCGTGGTTGAAGATTCTGGAAGACAAAATGGAGGTCACAATGTTGCCCAATACCATCCAGTTACTGGATCTGTACCTCTTGCCAGCTTGTTCATTGTGGCTCCTTGGTGCCTAGTCATCAGGGAATTAATCGACATCCTCCCCCCCCCCNCCCCCCCCCCCCCCAAAAAAGTACTCAAACCATACTCGGGCCGATGTCAACCCCCGTACACGACCAGATACAACGCACGTCCTTCAGCACTCAGAGTTGAAATTCAGCATTCCCTCGCTGCGTCAAACTGCCTTCTGCCTAGGACACTTTCTCCACATCTCACACTAATTGGTCCAGGAAATTTGCAAGTAGAATGAAGTGGTGGCAATCGGGCGTTAAAACTAAAATGGTTGCGGCCTAAAGTGTCATTTCGGGGGAATTGATAAGCTTTTCACTTCAATGATTCCAATCGGGAGCTTACAAGGCCAGCTGTCTGATTCTCATAGAGTCACTTGTTTCAAACAGAGATTTTACACATTAGCATCAGGGTAAGAAATAGAAATCGAGTTTCTAAGGTGAAAGACATTGCTTCCTACCAGAATCGAACCCACGGACCCTCGCATAAGGCATCAATCGCCAGAACTAAGGGGCAGCACGCCTTAAACCACTAGGCCAAATCCCCATCTTCAAAAAAAGATGGTTCAATTGCCCATGTTTAAACGAGGCGTCCATCAATACCCTGCAAGTAGCATCAGGGTAACTCAGGGTTCGAATCCCAGAGGGGTTCCCAGATAGCTCTCGGGACGAGTTGGCAGCAGTGCATACAAGACCCTGATCAAGAACAACTGGTCCTAATCTGGAGGTCTTCTTCCCTTTTCTGGGCACCTCCAACGGTTTGAAGCTTTGCCCGATGGGAAACCATCAGAGGCCACTGCCAGTTAGCAGTCCTAACCGTCAGAGATGTAGGCCATCGCCTCGTGTCATTGTGGATGATATTGTGGTGTGCACTTCTTCTCAGCGACGTCAAATTCCGTGACGTTCTGGTACAGCTAAGTGGTGGTGGCCTCGAACGGCAGAAATAGGTTTCCCATTGGTTGGTGGTATGCATGAATCAAAGTTTACTTCAACAAGTGTCAAAACAACAGATCCAGTTGATAGAAATCAAATCTTAACGCTGTAGTGCTGAGCATATACAGGACACAGAGCAGTGTTTTGAGGACGGAGGGACTGGACACTCCTTCTTGTACCAGTTGGTTCCAGTCTCTGATTGTCCAAGAGAAGAAGAGAGCAGAAAGACAAGATAATAATGGCAGTACTTTACCTGTGCGATGCCACAACACATGTATTTGTTACCCCCTCTGGTAGCCTCGCGAGGGGTACAGGCCCCCAGAGCTGTTCAATGTTCTCTGGCATTGTACATGTCTGGAACGTTCCATTCTGCAAAGTCAAGTGGCATGGGCCTTGCTTCGGGCATCCGACAACTGCCGTCATGCTGATTGACCCCGTCTGCGACTGTGTGTGCGCCATCAGGGTCAGTCCCTTGGTGACTGTTTGACCTTGTATTGGAGTACTTTCAACGATCTGCCGAAAGGGAAAAATATGGCTTCCCAACACGTCGTTTCCACTGCAACACAGGAAACCACGTTTGTCGATCAACTCAAAATGGATGTTATTGTATGCCCCGGTATCGAAGTTGAATTTCGTAAGTCCATCGCCGCCATTTTTTGACCACACACTGGGTGGCCCCTTTAATTTCAACACGCGATGTTTCATGTTGTTTTTGTAGCCGAGTGATAGCTGAAGGGCATATTTATCCAGATCAGAAGGGCAGACGTTTCCTAACTCTAGCCGCTGGATAACAACATCTGCTCGTTTACTTGAAAGTTCAAAGATCTGTTCCTGGTGGAGAGTAAAAAGTTTCCCACATGGTGGGTTGCCGCGGTACATAGCGCCACACAAGACGAACTCTTCATCAAATGTCTCCTTCCATAGTTGGCGAGTTTTCATATCCGATCGATTCAGCTTCGAATCGTGACTGCGATCGTTTACCGAGTCATCATGATTGAATAATCGTCCGAGAAGGTTTGTGGTGTCTTGCGCATACAGCAATGGGTGAACTTGATGCGAATGCCAAATCAGATCAAAATCGTAACACGGTACGAGGAATTCCTCCATATTTTTCTGTTTCAGGTATAGATACTTCTTGTACCTGACCAGTGCCGCTTTCAAGAACCCACGATCCAAGTAATGAGGAAGAGAGACTTGGTAGTAGAAGAGTTTCTGGCGTAATATAGCAGCTCGCAAATCATATGTGATTTTACTGTCAAAATCGTCATTCGATTTCTCAACGTGGCCATTTGATATACCATTTATGGTTGGCTGGCCACTTGATGATGTCATATTCACCAGAAACGGCTCCTTCGGATATTTCTCCTGCCACAAACGCTCGGCTCGGTCAAGGGCCTGTTTGGTCTCTTTCTCGGCCAACAATTTATGGTCGATGACTTTTTTCACCATGTGCTTACAATCCTTCTCGTAGTAATACGGAGCCAGCATATGAACCGTCCACACCCAGTGAATATCCAACGGAGGCATCAGGTCTTTTCCACTGCCGTTAAGTTCAGCAAGCATCGGCATCCACAGTTTCTCATATCGTCTGATGGCGTTGTCGATGATTGGTCCTGTCTCGTACAAAGACGGCAGGTCCTCGACTTTCTTCAGAAGGGAGAGAAGGCGCTTGGACGCCTCGACCAAGTCGATACTGATCTTAATATCCTTCGCGACGAACGCACCGCTGCCATTACTCGCCATGGCTGATCCTTGCGTCAGTTACAAACGGATGAACAACATTGGAGAGATCTGTAAAGAAAGAAAATAAACATATCGATAATAGAGACAGAAAAGTGAGCAATCCAAGACTCGATTTACGGATGCTTCCATCGTCTCCCAGCTCCACCCGTCTTGAATAACACGCACATTAAATGATTTGGAAACTGTGCAAGAGGGACGAGTGATTTATGAGGCAATGCAACATGGCGGGAATATCTTATTCGCAGCCAAGTGGGCTCATGGGAGAGATATTAAGGAGTCATGATAGCAAGACTGAAAACAATCAATGGTGCAGACATGATTGGCTTGGTAGATTCGCTGACAAAAAAACAACGCCATGGCCAGCCCGCAAAGTTGAAGCCAGTGCGAAGGATGCTGGTCAAAGTTTACAGGTCACAGGATATTTGAAGATATGACCTCTAGTTCTCAAGGTCACAATACTTTTGGCACAAGCTCTCAAATGAGACGGGCAATAAGAATATGACCTCCAGCTCCCAAGGTCAAACTAGCCCTCCGCAAAATGTCAACACCAGTGAGCAAGTGTTGGTAGCTAGGCCTAGTTCGCAGGACTCGTGACCTAGCAAGGATCCTGAGCAATCTGACCCCAATCACCACCTCCCGTAAGAAAATGGCTGGTCTCTCAGCCTCCGACAAGTATCACATGATTGGATGTCTGATTGGTCTCACCTGCCCATCATATTACCCAATCATGGTGGAAAATATCCCGAATTAACGCAACTTGTCACCATCGCGAGCAAATCTTATCATATTCCGAGGTGAGAAAAGCATAATCTAATGGACGACAATGCAAATTTGGTGATTGGTTTCCATGGCAACATGATGGCAGCCGAGGGAAATGATTGGTTTATTGGTCAGCCATGTCTGTCACATCGAATCAATAGACAGGGACAGTATCCTGTGGCCCTGAGGGATCTGAGGATGAGACGAATGATTTTTGATCATGCAAGTGAAATAATCACGTTTCACGTTGATTTCGCTCAACAGGTGTTTGGCACCTGCCTTCCAGTTCTTCTGTTTTTTGTAATATAACCCGCTACACTCTCCTGGTTGTGGTAGGACTCGTAGTCTTGCTTCTGACAAACACAGAGTGGAGAACTAATGAGTGTTCAGTACTACACTACTTTCTGCACCTACATCTTCAAGGTGTTGCTTTCTGAATTTTCTCTGTGAGTTGGCTCTATGAGAAATTTACCGTCGTTCACCGTCGTTGTTTCCTTACGACTTATTCCAAGACCAATGACACAAACGACTGCCCATAGACGATTCTCAAATTCGGAGATCTGCACACTTGTGCTGAAATCGCAAACACAACCTCCATCTGAAACCAGCTGACGTGACGTAATCCATGATTCAGCAATGGTCAACTCTGACGCAACGTTGTCGACATCACTGTCATGGGGTTCTCTGCGTCACGTCATTAAGTTTCATACCGAGGTTATGGTTGTGATTTCGACGGAAGTGCGCAGATCTTTCTCGTTTACATCAATTTGAAAATTGTCTAGAGATCGTGCATCCAAAGATGAAGCATCTCCACATTGTGTGAGAAAAATATCACGTAGAGCACGGCTTTATGGACACACAATTCTGTTGCAGACTTCCTCGAACCCCACATGTATTGGCGACATCATAAGACTACACCGTTGTGCGAGCGTAGGTAGAGGGCTTAGCAATGTCACAAACCTTAGTAGTCAAGGTGGTTGCAGAGGGAGTTGCACCTTACAAGTAAGGTGTCATTTTGCTCACATTCCTCCAAAGATGAAGCATCTTCCATCAGAGCCAACAACACACCACCAACGCTAATAACCAGCTAGCAGTCCCCACCGAATATGATCGCTAAGGGTTAAAGACCAATGGGTAGATAGCGCAACACTCAGGCGTGTGAGCTCTCAAATTTAAATAAATTTCATTTCGAGAACACTCTCCGCTCAGCTGGATGGCATACAACGTGCTCAGCTTCGCAAATTGCAATCAATTCTGACTGTCATACTTTTCATTTCAGGAAATCAATTCACGAGCATAAGATTAACCCACTTTTTCAGCGGTGGTCGAGTTGGACATCAGGTTAGCGTACACAGATGAAGTGAGAGAGGTTTTGTCAATTTCCCCTGATCTGGTCTGGTGAAGGAGACTTCAAGATTGATGAGGTAGCACTCACGGAATCTATTTCACAGACATGGTTCACAGAGATGACCTCACTCTGAGATGTGTTCTACCTGCTTCTTATATACCAAATACCTCATGACAGAGGTCAACTCAGTCACAAAAGATACCCCCCACCCCAACTTCACTCCCTCAAATTGGTTACTAAAGGCCCATTTCCACTAGAGCGTTTTACGCCGCGTTTTTACGCTTTGCCAATTGTTTGGAAGCAGAGCGGCGGAAAATAACAAAAGATTTGACGCATCACGCAGCGTGAAACGCGCCTTTGAGGCGCCTCTCCACGTGAGAGTTTTCTCGCGCAAGTTGGCTCTCAATGGGCAACTCAACTGCGAGCAGTTGTTTGTGTCGTGGTCTCAGCGTAAGCCGCGAGGAAACAAACAACGGTGAATTGCCACTGTGAGGAAACTCATGTGGAGAGGCGCCTTTAGAAATAAAGAATTTGAGGAAGTGTATGGGTACTTGGAGGAAGCTATCAAACTCATTATCATTATACAGCTAAGGTCTTGATGAACCAAAATATTAACACACCTGTTGTGTAAATAGTAAAAGATGAGCTCACGAATGACGTTACCGTAAAATGAAACCAGTGGTGTCGTGTTCATTTCAACAGTACATTTTAACCCGAAGGGAGCAGCTTTCAACGGCATGCAGGGGGAAACCAGAGAAAACTAGCACTGTGAGGTGAGACGACCCATCACTTCAGAATGAGTATGATGATGAATTGACCCCACAATCGCTGAGGAGGTGCCAATGTTTCCACTGTACCATTCCTGGTGGCCAAATTTATGCGAGTATTTGACGTCGAATGCCGATCAAATGGAATTTGCAATCTGGTGTATCAGAAGGGAAATGACATGCTGCTCTATGATAACTGTAACAAAGATGGCTGTGCATATTTCTACCTCTGGTTGCATTCTCTAAAATTCTTGGTCTGTAGCACCTCGACCTATGCAATTCGTGGTAGTACGTAACACAGCATGCAACCCACCATCCTCTTGCATGGTGATCAGGGCAGACGAGAGTGTCTGCTATCATCCCTTTGAAATGACAACAAATGTCGGTAGAGTAGCGAAAAACACGAGTAAATTGAAGAAAAGAAACAATTTTTACAAATCGGTGAAACACCGACAGGCCTCTCCCTACCTTGTGTGAATCGAGAGTATATCCTGCAGGCAAGTTATCAGAAAAGAAAGCTAAATTAGATGTTGAAACACAGGAACGTTTTCCCCGCACGTACCCATTACTACGTCCCTCCAGCTACAGAGGCAACTTCAATCATTGATTTACCAACGCAGACGTAATGCATCCAAGGGCTGGTGTATGGAACAGCCACGGAAATCAATGTACGCAGTATAGCGCTGGTAGAGGCAATGAGAGAATGGCGTTGTCAGACTGTTGTGTTGCTTGGCTAGGCAACCTGGTTGTTGCAAACCCAACATGTGATGCAAAAATAATGGTCTCACAAACATCGGTTCAGAAGAGCGTGTTTATTGTTTCAATTTTACTGCGACTTTCATGTCCCACTGCATCCAAATTCTATCAAATAAATTCCCTGTTGCATGCTTTAATCACTCAGAATTTATATCACTCACGACACATCAGAACCTCCCTTAACGGACACCTCTGCCAGGCAGACACCCCTTCATGAAGGACAGCAAAGTTTAACAAACCCTGAGCACCGCGATACACGGCATTTTGAAACAAACACCGCTGGAGGAAACCAGTGATTTCTCGAAATGGACACCGCTTCGGCGTAGACTAGGAGCAATCAGCAATCAACCCAACAAGGTGTACTTCCAGTACGTCACTCTTGACAGGTTGTCCACGAGATAGGTGATCTATCTTAATCAGGGAACGGTGTTCAATTCATCGGATATCGGTAAGTGTTTCTGATCAAGACAAGGAAACCAAACGTAAGAAGCATACAATGATGAAGAAACCATCGCTTTTTATCTCCGCCTCTGCCAGACACTCAAACTGAGAGAAGAAATTGAGTGATTCTTATGATTGAGTCAGGAGACAAAACAGGTAATCAAATCAACTCGACCAATATTGGAGACGCAAGCTGCCATTTTCAAAATATATCTGGGTGCACTTCAGTAAATCAGATCTAGCATGAAGTACTTACCACAGGGTGTCTACCCTGGCTTCCTGTTTCTATATGAGCAACAGAACACAAAGTATGTGTTGTACCAAAGATATATCGGTTAATCATATGACATTAAACGTATGACGAAAATTGTTGAATACCGGGTATTCATTCCCCTGCATTAACCATTTTCAAAGGGTAAGTATTTTGAAAGAACTTCAGCTCAGACTTAAAAGGAACAAAGGTGAATTCAAATATCTCTTGAAAAACATACCGCTAACATGTCATAAGACTTGTGAAAAGAATTACAACATTAAGAAATGTGGCAGAGACTTTTTTCTTGGTCATTTCATAAATTATTTTTAACGAAATTGCAAAATCAAAGACATAGCAGGACAGGTATACAGGCATATGGAATGACTTGTCCTAGTTGTCACCCCAAACTGACCACCACCTTCCAGTGACATGGAACGGANTGCTTCAGCCAGGTAGAAGATGTAATGTAACAACCACATGATGCACTGAATTTCAGCAAGGGGTCATGTGAAAGGATAAAGAGTAGTGAGGTAAGAACCCCCCTCGGAGGACACGGAGCAGGAAGAGTAGTGAGGTAAAAAAACCCCTCTGGGAGGACACGGAGCAGGAAGAGTAGTGAGGTAAAAACCCCTCTGGGAGGACACGGAGCAGGAAGAGTAGTGAGGTAAAAACCCCTCTGGGAGGACACGGAGCAGGAAGATTAGTGAGGTAAAAACCCCTCTGGGAGGATGCGGAGCAGGGACTTTAGTATGAAAACCTCCAAGCCCTGCAGCATCACATCCACACCTTGCGTTGACTGGTTAACATATCCTTTCACTCTGCCGTAGCCATAGCAATAGCAGTATGCGAACAGACAACTTACGTATCCATGCAACCAAAGAAAGCCTTGTGAAGGTCCACAATTCTGAACCTGGTTTTCAGCAAAAAACACCAACCTCACATAGAATAAGGATTCTCTAAATGAACTTGAATGACCAGCCGCAGGCGATGGTAGCGTGGACATGATGAAAGAAACTAATAATAAAGGTCGGATAATCTCCTAAATTATTGATCAAAGAATGAATGCAAAATATTGAGTGACCAGCCCTGGATATTCAGAACCTAAATGGGTCCGCTCAGAAGAAAGAACATTTTCCAATGGATGAATTATTAGTGGGGTATACGCCTGAGTTACTGAATGAATTGTCAATATATCCAGGTAATGATTGATTGACGGACCGTCGAGTAATCTGGTATCAAAATATTCCGATCACCTGGTTAGTGCCTGTTCCCAAAAGCCGACAGAAAATGGACCATGGACTGGACCTACATCAGTCGGCCAGTCCTAACAGCCACCGTCGACAGTACCCAGGCAACTGGATGGAAAAAAACAGTGGCAGATGTTAACCAGACAGTGAGACTCCGCAGGTCTCCGAGAAAATGAACCCCATATAACTCAGTGGTAAACCCATCAGTCGTTCTTTACATCTACGTTGAGAACCCGAGGTTGTTTTCCATACGTTTTTCACCGAGGATGTTAGGTTCAGGGGAACATTACAACTGACAGGTGCCGCACACACCGACAGCCATGCTTCAAGTTACTGACACTTGGTGTTGGAATTCTGGCAGGAGAACAACTCGATTACCTCATGGCAAACATCTCTGCCTCGCAGTCAGTTTTTAAATGACCATCAAAAATATGACTAGATTAGGTTCAGCAGGAAAGATTCACCGCACCTGACAATAGTCCAAACACAATTCTGATAATTCACAACAGGTCTTAACATCCGCTTCAGCATCCCAAACCATGAGCCGACATGAGCACACTTTTGTCCCTCGTCGGCCTACATGAGCACACTCTTGTCGGCCTACATGAGCCCTCTTGTCGGCCTACATGAGCACATTCTTGTCGACCTACATGAGCACACTCTCGTTGGCCTACATGAGCACACTCTTGTCGGCCTACATGAGCACACTCTTGTCGGCCTACATGACCACACTCTTGCTGGCAGCATTAGCAAACCATTGGTGTACATGTATTTACCTGGCTTTGGGTTGCTGCGGAGCGCTGTCACCTACCACAAGTACCTCTGAAAACGCTGCACAAACCTACGTCAACCAACACCGATCTCCGTTCAAAGGAGTCTAATGATGGCTTCATCACATACTCGGGTGAAACCACATTCGACGACAAAAAAAATGTTTGCATCCACATACCACGCAGCCACGAGGATATATACAGCCTTAGGTAGTCTCATTCTTTCATTCACGTCAATGCTAACTGCTTTACCCAGTTTTGCTGCCAAGACATGAAAGATGTTATTACATTTTTTTTGCCGCAAAACCTGTTTGATTCATATGAGATGAAGAGAGAAGACATAAAGATACGTCGGTCGATTGTGAATCTCCCCGGACCCTCATCTTGGAGGCAGCTGAGTGAAATATTTTTGTATTCAACAGACTTCACAGTGAGATATGATTGGGGTACACGTCGGCCCAAGAGGGTGTCATAAACAACATATAGACATGCCGCACCTCCTAGGCAACTTTTGAAGGAAGGGCGTGCAGACAGCAGTGCGTTGAAAGCAAGCACTAAGGTAGGCAAGCACTAAGGTAACGAACTCACTCGGTAGGAAGTTTGGATTTTTTAGTTTTTTTCACGTTGGTGGAAATTGCGGGCGAACAATGTTTGGAATGGAATTACCCAGATGAAATGAAACAGTTCTGTTGACCAGAACTAGAGGGGCTCCTCCAACAGGAAATTCACCATTCCTTACGTCTTACACCTTGACCCGTGTCACAAATGACTGCCCCATGTTTCCATTGGCTGAGTTGCCCAGAGAGAGCCAACTTGTTCAGGAAATCTCTCCTGCAGAGCAGTGCCTGGAGCGGTATCTTGGAGGTAAGGTACTCGATGGAATCTGCCAACAAGATGCCTCTAACTGAAGGTAAACAACGGAAGCAATGTAGTCTCGAGTTCCCAAACGGTGTGGGAAATACTTGAAGAGTTGTTGATTCACGTTTTCCAAAGGTTTGATGTTTGATAAGACGAGGCGTATCTAACCTCGCTTGCGGCGAAACAGGTGGTGGCTGATAGCACGGAAACTTGGGTAGGTTTTCAACTCCTGATTGACTGAGATTTTATATTTCCTGTTCGAAGCCGGATATCTCAATTAAGAGATCTCTGAGCTCCGATGCCCGAGGTGGTTGTGATCTTGGGCAAGTCACACGACTTGCTTGTTGTCTCCCAAGGAGGCTGTCTGTAAAGAATGATGGTAATTGAACCCTTGACCTCTCGGTCTAGAGTCTGATGCTCAAGCACAGCACCAGTGACTTGGCCGGGAATCAAACCCATGATGTCTTGGTCAGGAGTCCATCACTCAATGCCAGCTCACCACGCCCTACAAACAACAGACCGAAGTCATATCTTCACATCAGACAGAACACCATCACTCTCTTCCTCGGTTGTAGAATACCGCCCGGTATATGACATAGAGGAGAAGAACACTTTAGTCTACCGACCAATCAAAGGGAAGAATCAATATGAGGAGAGAAGCCCTCAAACCACCGGCTTATGTCAACACAGCCCGGTCGCAGCGGATAAATAGTGTACAGACAAGCTCTACGCAATCACTTGCCTCTAAGTTAGCAACAGTCTCACTGAGTGCTGTGGTTAAAGCAATCTTCCAAAGTGGTAATGAATGACTCTAACCTGGTCACTGGGATACAGAGAGAATTCATGCAAGAGGACAGGACCAATGTCGGTGAGCCCCGATAGCCTAGTCGTTATCATGTCCACTAGCAAGCGCCAGGTCCCAGGTTCGAATCCACCCTGGGCCATATGGGATATCATCCCTGGTGTCACGTCCGTCACATGGGACAGTAAGCCGTGGTGCCTTGTACCTTGTTCCTTTGCAGGTTTATCCCCATTTCGCCTACACCCATTTCGCCTATTCACCATTTCGCCTACAAAATGTAACCATTTCGCCTATTCCCCATTTCGCCTACACCCATTTCGCCTACTTCCATTTTGCCTATTCTCCATTTCGCCTATTCCTCATTTCGCCT
>NMRB01000123.1:62799-96216 GCA_002633025.1 Notospermus geniculatus | reverse complement strand
GTTTTTAGAAATGTTAATTTCTCTTACATGTAGAAAGATTTGGTGACGGTTAATATCTGAACTAAGAACTAACAACCTAAGCTGTATTATCATACTGTTATTGTAATCATAGGTTCTGCGGGTATTGTGCAAGAATTTTTTTAAAGTTGCTGACTGCTTTTGCACTGCCTCTCTGATTAATTCCGTTACCGACAAAACTGGGGAACACTGCTCCTTAAGCTTGAATTGTAGACTTGGTTTGAACCTGTTCAAAAATATTTTGGGCTGATATGCGCAGGATATGACTGATTTCGTATCCGTTGTATGTCCCAGATAAGGGTGGGAGCAAAAAATATGACTAAATTTCGCTCTGATTTGTAATTCCGTTACCGGAGAATCACCCAGTTGCTCAATATCACCAGGTTACCTCTCTCGCTCACACATGTCACAGCTGTCCCCAGGGACAGTGCAGCTCTGTCGCTGTCCCCAGGCCCAGGGGCAGGAGACAGTGCCGCTCTGTATCACAGAGGGTATTGCAGCTGTGTCAGTTGGCTCTACCTGTCCCCTGGGATGGTGTAGCTCTGCTGTGCCACCAGGCTCAGGCACGTGTCCAGGATTTCGAGCAGATGGGTTCTAGGAAAGCCTGAGGGGAGTGTCCCCCTCACGCATTGGAAATTTTGTAAAATCTGCACACGGAAGACGCCATTTCCCAGCATTTCAGCCAACATCTACTTGCCTCTCTCCCTTTTATTTATGTACAAAAATCTATGGTCTGCTCGAGCAGGGGTGGTCCAGACCCCCTGGACCCCCCCCCCCCCCAACACACGCCTGCAGACTCTACATGTAGATGTCCCCAGGGATTGGAGATGATGGTCCATCTGTGTCAGTAGACGCTAGGCCTAACATTCCTGAGGGCCGGGGACTGGCATCCTGGATCCTGACAGGTATTGGCTCGGTCACATTCAAAGATAACACCACTGCGGGACTGGACAGTGTGCAGCTCTGCTAAAGTCAATACGTTCTACCCCGTTAAAGGCCTAGGGACTGGATATGATAGTTCAGCCACGTCAGTGGACTCTTCTAGCTGTCCCCAGAGACTGGAGATGGTGCGGTTCTGTGTCAGTTCAGTATGCTGACCTCAGAGAGACCAGGGGAATCTTGACAGCAATAGGAGACATCATGCGGCAATCCAGAATATCAAGATTACTTTATTGGTCTAAAAATTGATAACCTCTAGAATCATGATAGCAAGAGAACAATGACAGCTGACATCACAATGGCACCATGACTACCAACTCTAAGACACACATGTTGCTCCAGAATGACTCACCATGTCTTTGACAGAAAGGTCTGGAGCTCTCACAACTCCTGATACAGTAAAATCTCTAAACCTGTGGCTAGGCCTATAGAAGACGCATCAGCCTGTCACAACAACTTTACTTCCACCACACATAAACAACCTTACACCACCTACTCCACACTTAGGCCATACTGGGACGTCAATCACGGCAGTAGACCTCTATAAATCTCGCGCACCTCTAATATCGACATAAGTTGTCTTTGATTGTGCTGTGATCTGATCAAATAAAATTACCGGTGAATGAAACAGAAACATCAACTATGGAAATTTGACATCAGGGAGAAGTGTTCACGGATAGACTTCCCATCATAAGTCATCTGCAGTCGATCAGAAAACACATCACTCTGATTTTCTATGTTTTCTTCTTTCCCTGTATTGTTCCATAATAAACATGATTAGTCTTTTTTGAGTCAGAAAGATGGCGCCGAGTACAACCAGAAGACACACACCGCCCACTCCTATATGGACGAATCGCCATAACCAACCAGCATCACAGCAGAAGATGTTCTGAAAGAGAAAACGAACCTTAAAGCGAATCGATAGTGAAAAAATTTGATTTAGAAATAGAATTTGAAAGGGGAAGAATTTTCAGGAAAAAATGTACCGGTAAACAAACTTCTCCAGAATGTGAACAAAGAAATTTTCGTGCATTTTGATTGGCTGAATTTTGTGTTTACAAACACCCCAAATGTAAACAAAATCCGCTATCGATTCGCTTTAAGCCTGCCGCACACGAGTGCAATTCTGTCTCCGACGTTGCCTCCATTGGAGTTTTTGGTCTCAGCATCCTGTCACCGCATACGGTGCGTCACCCGCCGCACACGATTGCAAATCTGTCTCTTGTAGATGTGGCGTGACGTAATTCCGTCATGTTTGATCTGCGTTGGAGACAAAAAATCCGTTCTCCACCTCTGCCTCCGACCACCGCACACGATGACATTTGCATGTAGGAGGCAAAAATATCCATAGTTGGAGGCAAAACTGCACTCGTGTGCGGCCCGCTTTACAGGCGAGTAACAGTTGTGAGGGTTTGCTGTGTTCATAGCATCAGTCACAGAGTTGCACACAGCCTCCAGTTGCTACAAAATTGACTGGTTCCATGTCATTTCACAGCGCGCAGAGGAATGGGGATGGAACAGAGAGCTTACAAACCCACAAGTCCTGTCGCGGCTGTACCTACAACCCCACACTAGACTTACCTCTGAGTATGATGTGATCAGAAATGAAGCGATAAGGCACAAGTTGACTGGCATTGAGAGGAACAAACCACGTAATGGGTAGTGCTCACTATCTTTTGTGTAATGATGAATGTAGTAGAGACTGAAAGAGAAAGAGTGAGATAAGCTTGGCTCGGTGATAAACAAAGGGCAAGTTTGAGGCCCCATGGTTGAAGTGAGAGTTCCACACTCTCTCGATCATGCTAGAGTAATTGATTCTGATGAGTTTGGGGGCAAAGTAGGGCCTTGGGGAAGAACCCATCACAACACAGGAACCAAGTGGCCCAAATCTTGTCAAAACAGGGCTTATGTTTTAAAACCTCAAGGTCAGAAGGCAGAGACAACAATTCCGCTTTACCTGTGCACAATTCTAGCAGCAATATTCAAAGAGTTTGCCAATATGAGCCCGACTCCACCGAGTGCAATCCCAAGATAGTAAGAAGATAATAGGAAGAGGATGGAAAACAGCAACATCTTGTGGTTGTACTTGTCTACTTCTTGTTGACTCATGGCAGCAAAGACAAAACATTCTGTGACTCCATTGATGGCGATGATCAAGACGTACAGGCAGTACCACCGCAATAAGGACGGACCTGAAGAGGGAAATTTAGTTCAATGAGATATCCTTCAAATGGTGCCATCTGCACTGTCCCACAGTTACATGGCACAGCCTAACCTGGCCATTTCTTGACCACCAAGGGTTGTGACATCGCTCCGCCTTCCGACTGTGCTTGCACAAACGTAGTGGTGTAGTCTTATGACATACATGTACCGGTACCACGATGAACCTGCCAGCCATGGAGGATTTCCTTTATGACCCAGCGGTGTGCCAATGAGGAACCCGCACGCCGTTTATCCCGACAGGTCGGCGCAGCGATCGATGTGACCGAACCGACGTCATTGACGTCGTTTTTGTGCTGACGTTGCGTCATGAAAAAATCAGCTGTACATTTTTCTACAGGAAAAAATGAGATAAAGACGTTGCCGTTATCGCCATCTTACCTCTTTATTTTAAGGAAAAAAGCAAAGAAATTGCAGAACTTTTCATCTGCGACAAGATGGTGTAAATTTTAATGTCATGCGACCGAAAAAATAGGGTTTATTTCCCGCCAGAAGTTAATGGAAATGACTGGAAATCACGTTGAAAAAAGAAACTTCTGTCTCATCGATCGCAGCGCCACGTCGTGACGTTAGTTCGTCCGGTTCCTCATTGGCCTCTGACTAGAAGTCAACAACATTGAGTACAGTCAGTATTTGGATGTGTGATCGGCATATACAATACAGATTCTTACCTGCTCCTGAACTGATATTCGGCCCTCCATACATATCAAGGAGGAGGAAGGAGTATGCATAACCAAAGGTCAGGACTATGACACCAATGAGAACAACCAGGGTCAGGAGTGACTCAAGAACACGGCAGGCGAGGGTGGCTGTCTCCTGGAATAGAAAAATATGTACCACACTGAAACAGATTGTAATGCATGTCATACTGATGTAATCTATAACCCTTCCTGGGAGAGGACACTCATCACATCCCCCCGATGACAACTTTTTTTGAATCAACAAATCATGGGACACGGTTCTGCTACCTGACATCACAAAACCAATATTCTCTATGGAGATTTTGGCAAAACTGAACGAGTTGAGCGCCCTGTCAGATGGACCCTGCAGCAGACCACACCTGTCTATCATCTAACACTCATAACTTACTTTATTCTGATCCTGAATTTTGACTCCTCTTTTAAAACTCTGAGTGAAGAAGAGATAGCCGCTCTCCTCTATTGGGGCGAACATAAACCTGGCCAGCAGGGAACCGAGATTGTTGACAATATCATAAATGCCTTGATCAGCGAACGAGAGAATGTTGAAGATGGTCATGGTGTATCTTTCACCTTCTGTCAGCAGCTGTTTGAGGACGGTTTGTTTGAAGAAACTCCAGATCAGTTTTGCCAAACCAAAGCTGAACATGGGCTGAAAGAGAAGAAAATTTAACAGACCCCCACTCAACGTCACATCACATTACCGGTACTGTGCTCCCTGTCACAGTTTCAAGATAAACTTCCAGAAGAATAAGATACAGAGATACAGTCTTTTTCATTTGATCAGTCTTAACATACCTGGCCAGGAATTCTTCTTGGAAGAAAGTCTCTCCACGATTTCAGGGGGAAGTTGTCAGCTTCTATCTCAGCTTTGTGTGTTGACATGTAATATGTGAAGTAACCATAGAAGACAACAGCATATACCATGGTGCTCGCAATCTGTAATCACGAATGAGGAACAAACTGAGATCTGTCCAGACTCAAAATTGTAAAGCAGTTAAGAATGACTTGAACATCCAAAACAATTTCCAGAATGGGGCTTGGAAGGCATCGAGGTTCACCCAAGAAAACTTTTCCCGCAATATTCCTTCATCTCGCATGGTACTCACCTGTGCATAACAGGCTCCATACAGCCCCCAGTGAGAAAAATATGTGATGAAGAAGACGGAAAGAAGGACCCGTAAGGCCAGACATAATCCATCAGCTATTGCCTGAAAGTGAGACATGTAAAATGTAACCAGATATGCAAGAGCAATGGAAGTATTTCCTTTCCATTTCATTGAAATAGAGATCAACAACAAATGACAGAACACAAAGTAGATCTCTTGTGATCACCAGCCTGCTGTTATTTTATACCTGCCACCAACCAAGGTTATCACAATTACGGTACCTCACTGTCAGAGAGGTGTTAACATTAAAATCTTATAAGGAGATGCCTTTAAGAATCTTACCCTGAGTCTAACAAAGAGGAAAGCCTGGCTTATCACCCAAATGGGTTCAGCTAAATTCTCAATCACAGTTGATAGAGCAAAGAAGAGAACTCCAACCTCATAGTATGGGACGATGTTTGGATCTGGCTGCTCCAAGTAGTACAACCAGATGTAAGCAAAGAATGCTGCCACAATTACACTGAGTGGTAATCTGAAAGAGAGGATCACAGAGGAACTGGTGGTTTGGTTACTATAGGATGATACTGCCAAACTTTACACCTCAGGCCCTGTATTCATAAACATACTTAAGTCAAAGTGTGGTACTTATTTTTTGTGTTGAACAATGGATAAGTGCCACACTTAGACTTAAGTAGTTTTATGAATATGGGTCCAGGAGTCTGCAATGTTGATTTATTCTCTCATCCAGGAACTTACATGCACCACAACAGGTTTATCACCTGCTGCCATTTTCTGTCCTCAGTTTTGCTCAGACACGCCCGCCTGAATCCCTCACGGACGACCATTAGGATTGTTGTGTACAGCAAAATCAACCTAAAAGAAAGTGAGTGAAGTTTTAAGCAACACCACACTAGAACATGATCAGGACTCTCCATATGAATTCCCACGGCAACTTTGCGGTAATTTGCACTTCAGCTCTCAAGCAGTTAATGTAGTACATTTATTTATGTAGCGATCTCCTCTCACCTGACATTGACAACGCCCAAGAAAACTTTTGGTACATGGTGTATGATGTAGGCATTTCCAACAAAGGTCATCACCCTGAACATCAACTGAAAGCAAAAAGAAAACCTTAATTCATTCTATCTTAGGCAGAATAACAAAACTGGGACTCTCATAGAGGCCTATTTAGACCAGGTTCTCAACATGCCATTTCACACACACACAATTATATTAAAAACCCTTTAGGTTAAATGCTCTTTCTGTGCTTTTGAAACACAACTGACCAATAAATGAGACTGCCAACTTAAAATAACCTACCGAACATATCATGTTGTATGATGCTGATGTTGCCGCACTTGCCAATATTTCTGTCGTCCCCATCTTTTTTATTTGATCCTATAATACCAGTTTCCCTGAATGAAGACAGCATCAAAATAACCAACAATGGAAAGTGTACCAGTATGCTTGGGATAGAAATTAGAGTGGCATGTTACCGTATGGACGGTCGGCGTTCACTTACTAATAAATACTACCGGTATACTTCACACAGTTTTGACCAACTTAACTTGTCTGGTCAGTCATGTCAGTGGTAGTAGTAGAGCTTGAGGTTAGCTAGGCATTAGAGTTACATGATTATTGATGGTACCATTACTTCCTTCATTATTATCCCTGTTCAACTTCATTCATTTAATGATTCAGATGGAGCACAAGAGAAATCATCCTATTCTACAAACCTGCAAACCAACTCCTCCGCCTAGCTAGGCCTTTCAGTTTATACTTACCGATTACACTTCTCTCAATCCTCTAGCTCTAACTGTAATTCATTTCATCGGCATCCTTGGGGAAAAATCACGGACATATGCGAAAAATAAGAAGAAATTGTCAACGTTCACATTTTCATGGGCGCAGCCATTTTGACCAGTCACATGATCAAATTCAAAAGAGGGCGCCCCGGCGCCACTGCTGGTGGCGGCAAAATTGGAATTCAAGCCTTGCGCCAGTACTTCATGACATCATCAGCCACTCGGCAGAGGCTATTCTATCAGCGGGAGGCAGGGTTCCTAGGGTTATTCTAGGCTTTCGTAGGCGAATTCCGACACGTCGATCTATTATGCAGTTGAATATGAGACTCTTTTCTCCTTCTCCACCCTGTGTTACCAATCCACCCTGTGCTACCAATCACCAATCCATCGACAAGGCCATGTAAACCCACTTCACTATCACAAATGGAACAGCCACATCCCGGTTGAGTGACGTCATCTAGCATGTTTGTAAACAAAGAATTCCGTTTCCGCGGATGGTGGGANAACAAATGGCAGAACACAAAGTAGATCTCTTGTGATCACCAGCCTGCTGTTATTTTATACCTGCCACCAACCAAGGTTATCACAATTACGGTACCTCACTGTCACAGAGGTGTTAACATTAAAATCTTATAAGGAGATGCCTTTAAGAATCTTACCCTGAGTCTAACAAAGAGGAAAGCCTGGCTTATCACCCAAATGGGTTCAGCTAAATTCTCAATCACAGTTGATAGAGCAAAGAAGAGAACTCCAACCTCATAGTATGGGACGATGTTTGGATCTGGCTGCTCCAAGTAGTACAACCAGATGTAAGCAAAGAATGCTGCCACAGTTACACTGAGTGGTAATCTGAAAGAGAGGATCACAGAGGAAATGGTGGTTTGGTTACTATAGGATGATACTACCAAACTTTACACCTCAGGCCCCTTATTCATAAACATACTTAAGTCAAAGTGTGGTACTTATCTTTTGTGTTGAACAATGGATAAGTGTCACACTTAGACTTAAGTAGTTTTATGAATATGGGTCCAGGAGACTGCAATGTTGATTTATTCTCTCATTCAGGAACTTACATGCACCACAACAGGTTAATCACCTGCTGCCATTTTCTGTCCTCAACTTTGCTCAGACACGCCCGCCTGAATCCCTCACGGACGACCATCAGGATTGTTGTGTACAGCAAAATCAACCTAAAAGAAAGTGAGTGAAGTTATAAGCAACACCACACTAGAACATGATCAGGACTCTCCATATGAATTCCCACGGCAACTTTGCGGTAATTTGCACTTCAGCTCTCAAGCAGTTAATGTAGTACATTTATTTATGTAGCGATCTCCTCTCACCTGACATTGACAACGCCCAAGAAAACTTTTGGTACATGGTGTATGATGTAGGCATTTCCAACAAAGGTCATCACCCTGAACATCAACTGAAAGCAAAAAGAAAACCCTAATTCATCCTAACTTAGGCAGAATAACAAAACTGGGACTCTCATAGAGGCCTATTTAGACCAGGCTCTCAACATGCCACTTCACACACACAATTATATTAAAAACCCTTTAGGTTAAATGCTCTTTCTGTGCTTTTGAAACACAACTGACCAATAAATGAGACTGCCAACTTAAAATAACCTACCGAACATATCATGTTGTATGATGCTGATGTTGCCGCACTTGCCAATACTTCTGTCGTCCCCATCTTTTTTACTTGATCCTATAATACCAGTTTCCTTTTTTGTCCTGTTGACGCCAAAAGTTATGTGTCAAAACATTTCAGCAATTATTTTCACTAAGAAATGTAGGCCTTTTAGGCCATCGCAGGTGAGAAAGTACAGTTTGTGAATTTGAACGGAGAAACAGATCCAGACATATGCAGATATTTCGATATTTCAGTTTATACTTACTGATTACGCTTCTCTCTACTCTATCCTCTAGCTCTAACTAGCTAGCACTCATAAACCTGAACTGTAATTCATTTCATTGGCATCCTTGGGAAAAAATCACGGACATATGCGAAAAATAAGAAGAAATTTTCAACGTTCACCACGTTCACATTTTCATGGGCGCAGCCATTTTGACCAGTCACATGATTAAATTCAAAAGAGGGCGCCACTGCTGGTGGCGGCAAAATTGGAATTCAAGCCTTGCGCTACTACTTCATGACGTCATCAACCACTTGGCGGAGGCTATTCTATCAGCGGGAGGCAGGGTTCCTAGGATTCTTCAAGGCTTTCCCAGGCGAATTCCGACACGTCGATCTATTATGCAGTTCTTATGAGACTCTTTTCTCCTTCTCCACCCTGTGTTACCAATCCACCCTGTGCTACCAATCACCAATCCATCGACAAGGCCATGTAGACCCACTTCACTATCACAGATGGAACAGCCACATCCCGGGTGAGTGACGTCATCTAGCATGTTTGTAAACAAAGAATTCCGTTTCCGCGGACGGTGGGAAATCCCCGAAACACGAATGACATGAATGATATGTTTGCCAGATTTCCATGACCAGTGCAAATAAAACCGAATAGAATGCCAAAGGCAAAGCTCAAAACAGCAACTGGCCGTAAGGGCCCTGTGGAAGATGATGATTCGGTGAATATCTTTGGCGCATACTGTCATGTCTGACGTCATCACTGACATTGGTTGGACCAATAATGGCAATGATTGGATGACGACGTGCATTGCGCGCTCCGGCGCTCAGCAGCATGGCGGACACTCACTGACAGCAAAACAAGTGCACGTGCCCGCCACCACACCATCACCATAATTGTCCAGTCACTATCCAGAGTGCAGTGCTGTACACCTCTCTACTCTGGGTAGGCTAGATAGATGTGTACAATCCCCATGATCCCTGCCCAGTCACGCGTAATAATGACAATAATACTTTAATAGGCCTAGGCCTACCGGTAGGCCTGCCCTAGCCTACAGATGATGAGATAGATAGAATGCGAAGTGGTCTTTTTCAAAACAGCCTTAGTCATGACAGTGTGAGTGGGGACACAGTGCCACCGTGCCACTTCATTTGACAGGGGAGGAGGATTCTATCCTAGATTCTAGGCCTGTGGTCCTGAGTCTTTCTATAACATCAGAGGCCAGGGTGGGGTAGCCTGCCTCTGCAGCTTCACACGATTGGCTGAACAAGTTTTTCTCACTTTGGTGTCGGTTCATCTTTCATAATCATTGTCTTATGCTGGCTTGTTTTTCTAGGAGGAGGAATATGCACCAACACAGGCATCCCAGTCGCAATCAATGACACAGGCACAGAGAGCTATCTTTGATAGGGACAAGGAGGAGGTCAACCGCAGAGTGAGTTATGAGTGATGACGTTGGTCTGTCAGGTGACACCGCATCAAGATGTGTTATGAATGACGTCAGTCAGATGACACCGCTGCAGGATGAGTTCATGAGTACAAATCATATCATGCAGAGTTCCAAAGAAAAGAGAGCATTACCCCCCNCCCCCCCCCCCCCCATTTTATGATTTGTCTAGTCATAGGGCCGTATGCACAGAGCTTCCTTGAGTGTGAGGTCGACCTTTAGCTATTGTTTGCAGGGCAGAATACAAAAGATTAAGGTCGACCTTACACTTGAGGAAGCTCTGTGCATACGGCCCTTACTCCTGATATTTCACACTTTTTTGAATTTACCCTGCAGTGTATTATCAACTTTGACCTTCACCTTCCAGATCAATGATGTTGTTCACTATCTACTTATAATGGATCAGAAGAAACTGCCAATTAAGAAAATAGGTAACTATCATGTAGAGATTGCAGTCAATAAACTTGCTAACTTTATGACTTCTTGTTTGTTGCCCAAATCTCATCTCTTCATATGCTTTCAATAGCCAGTAATGTTGACACCTGTATTACACTGATGCCAGTGTTAGTATGTAGTCTGTAGCGTCGCCAAGGAATAATCCTCCATGGTGACACTTAACCTACAGCTAGACTGTCCGATAACATTTTCCAGACATCAACAAGAATGTATTGAAAGATTTCAACAAAGGTTTTGAGTGGATCATGAATAAAGCAAGGGAGAGGCTGAGAAACGTAAGTCAGGGAGTTCTTTCTGTCACACACCCATCATGTACAACACATCTTGTCAATCACCCATCATGTACAACACATCTTGTCAATCAACTGTTGTTAATTGTCATAAAAGCTTGTAACATGGCTGATATTGTTTTGTGGTCAAGACTGAACATTTCTTCATCAAATCGTTCTAGGTTTTTGGTATTGAAGTAGTTGAGACAGATGCCAAGCAGAAAAGTTACATCCTCGTCAACAATTTAGATGAGGATTCTCGAGAGCGACTTCTTGTATGGTGAGTTATGAGTATCCGGGCTCTAAGCTTCTTTGAAGGACTTCCTCAATCCTATAATCCTCGAGACCGGACAGGTGAGCTGGCATTAAAGTTCAGCTTGCTATCTCTCCAGTACTCCGGTATTGTGAGATAAGGCAGATAACTCTGTCCAGACTCTGTTTGTGTGTGGAGGAGGGGGGGTCAAACGTAAAGCCTGATCAGTTGTCCAAGATGAGAGTCAGTTCACCTCTGTGACACTTGTAACTTTGAGTACACTTGTAACTTTGAGTACACTTTGAGTAACTTTGTAACTTTGAGTACAGTATACTAATCGAATGTGTCATTCCGTGCAGGAGTCCAGAGGAAAACAGCAGGATGGGTTTACTGATGATTGTTCTGAGTCTCGTCTTCATGAAGGGAGGAACCCTCGCTGACAGTAAGTTGATGCCGCAGAATTAGATAAGAAAGATTCTGACCATGATACTGTCGTCTGATATGACTGAGTTGTGATCTTTTAACTCGACTCACGTCTACACTAAGATAAATGACACAAACAACGGCCCATAGTTTTCTGTGGCTGAGCAGCCCATACAGAGACAAGTTGTGTGGAAAATTTTCACTTGGATAACTTCGAAAACATTACATGAATAAGTCTCTTCTTCTCTTCAGCTGTTCTGTGGCATTCCCTCAGCAAGATGGGAATTGAACAGGAGTAAGTGGAGTCAACTTCCAGTTTCAGTGTTAATGAATAAAACTGTTTTGTGCTGCTTTATATATTTCTGTAGATTAAATAAAGATAAGTCGGTATGATTAATGCCCCCAACCAACTAACCAAACAGTCCGGGTCCCACAGAGTGCAAAGTCAAAATCTCATCTGGCTTCCTCTGATGAGCATTTTCCAATTTCAGTCGAAATCACGAAGTCTTCGGGGACACAAAGAAGTTGATTGCTCAGGAGTTTGTCCGTCAGGGGTACCTCGAGCATATCCGACAAGCTGCCAGTGATCCACCAGCCTACGATTTCAAGTGGGGATTCCGTGCCAAGCAAGAAACGACAAAAAAGAAGGTGCTTGATTTTGTTTGCCAGGTAAGATCAGTCAGAGTACTACAGCATTTTAGAGTTTGCAGATTGACGGCCGACTTCCACTCTCCATCAGGGAACATTCATGAGATAACCCTGAACTGCCTTGTTTTTCAGGTGTATGGTGAGGGTGAGGGTGAGATTCGACCCGACCAGTGGCGCTCCCAGTGGAAGGAAGTCGAAGACGAGGAAGCAGGGGCGATGGAGTCGTAGGGAAACAACTTGGAGCAGAGATCTGAATTTTGCATTTATTGTTGACTGCTTGATTACATTTAGGGTATGAGTCTTGATCTTATGATCTGTTTCCACATGACATCGTTTATTCTGGAGGGTCTTCAATCTTTATGGTGTTTTCTAAAATCCTGTGATTGTTTTTGGAGAACATTGTTAGGGTCAGGGATGGTTGATATTAGTGTTGGTGAAACTAGCCACCACATAACCATTCTGTGGTCCTGAAGAAGCTGCTCATGTCAAAATATTTCATCTCCAGTTGGGTATCAGTAGAATTTTGTGGAAGCTTTTGGGGCGGGGGCTAGATTAACAATTATGTGGTTAGCAGACATCATTGTAAATACGAAAGTGAGAAAAATGACTGATTTTATTTTCAATAAACAATATGATTTTATATCCAATAAACCATTTTATAGAAGTTGTTAAAGTATCTTTGATCTTAGTCTTTTTGTTAGGAAGGACTCTGAAAGTCACAACGGAGACAGCTGATGGTGTTACTCATTGGGAGAGACAGGGATGAAATGAGTGGCACACTTGGGACTTGGACGAATGGTGTGCCACATGGTCGTCATCAGATTCTGGGACAAGTGTAGGGAGCAGCTGCTCCCCTCTATTGGCCTGTTGATTAACTACCCTTTGGTCTGCTTGAGCAGCACATGGCATTGTGCGAGTCTTATTAGCAGGATTAACAGGGACGTTACACAACATGCCGATATAGCGTGTTTTTTCTGTGCCAGGCAACTTTCTATTCTGGCGGATTAAGCTCTACAGACCAGGGCCACGTGTGAAATCACTCACTTCAGGTAGGATGTGGTACATTTGGCTGATTTCATTACTTGTCAAAGAATTTCCCAACTTTTGTTAAGGCCTAATGCTGGGTTGACAGGTGTCTGCATCCTGTTGGTTGCTAAGGGTAACATGTCGGTTGTCAAGGAGGACTGAAATAGCTGACTTGGTATGTCTGATGAGAAAGTACTGCCATTATTTATAGACCCCCTCCCCCATATTAAGGGTGTAAGGGCCTATGAAACTAAAATTTTTGACCCTTTGAATGTACCGGTAAGTTAAAATCAACCGGTCTGATTCATCAAGATAAAGCCTTGAAATGGTTTAGTCGAGAACCCAGTGGCTTGCTGCACTCTTGCTCGGCCAAGGACAGCTTATTCCCTGTCACTCTTGTGTTGCCTTCGATTTTTTTGTCAAAGTAATCAGGGGTGCTAATGACAACTGTTGTTTATGCTATTATTAGGAGTGCTAATCACATCGCCTATTTGGAAGGTAATTCACAGCCTACCAACTAAAATGTGGGAAAAAGTTCATTACACTTTTTTGGTGAGGACCAGCCCACTCAAATCAAGAACACACCTTTTGACCTGTTTTCAGTCATCTAAGCACGAAGTCAGAAGACAGGCATTTGGGTGTTTAACAGGCCTAAATTCGAGGCCTTTTATCGGGCCTAAATCAGATGGAAAGGCTCTTTTCCAAAGACACCCTGGTCTTTCGAAAAGGGGCTTTTTCCTCCCATTTCAGCCCTTGTACTTGACTGATAAACCCCAGATGCCTGTGGGCAGAACTCGCTCACAACTGACTGTCTTGTGTTCAGCTGAATGCTATAGATATCAGGCCAATCAATATGTGGTCAGAGATATAATTGTCTTGTTGGCCTCAATCACTGCTTATCGACTTTTTTACGAGTTCCTACTAGACACCTACACCCACTTCTACTTTCTCAGGTAAAAGTGACATGCTGATTAATTCCAGTCTGGAATTCATTGTAGTATGTTCACCACATACTGAGGTATCGGTAGTCTTCGCAAATATACAGAACTGTACCAAATACATGCCATCAGCGTTGACAAGCCAATATTTGCATACAATAATACGCCAATATGGACGAGTGTTATGCCAAGTTTAGATTATCAGGCCTAGATATTCGACATTCACATTTCCATTCACAAACCAATAACATTGACAGTTTCCATGGGAACTTGGTTTTCCAAAGTTTATGTAGCTATTTACTGTCGTTTAGGATAGGCATTATGAAAAGTGCCCACACTGAATACTGAAAAGACTTATTTGGCGACAGAAATGCACACTTATGATAAAGAGCGGAGTTCCTGCAACTCGCCAGCCTTCGACAGATCACCGACCATGCGTGACGATCTGCCTGGCTCCAATGATAGCGGAAACCATTCAATCAATGGACACATTATACTGATCGTCAATTACCAGAGAAAGAATCGCAGAGCTCCTAAGCAACCGTGTCATAACTTTAGTCGTATTTGTTGTTTACCTTAGCAACAGAGCTGGTCATGAATGAGAAGACAGGTTCACCTGTCTCTGCCTCTGAATCCATTAAACTTTGGTGAGATCAAGTCTATTACTGTGTCCTTGGACAAGGCGTTTAACTAACAGACATGGTGCTTTTCAGAGCCAATGATGTCTTTGATATTTCAAGAATGCCATCTGAAGATGCCGATCCATATGAGAGTGTCCTCATATGAGTTGGCTCTCAATGGGTCATTCACCATTGCTAGTTTCATTACAACTTATGCTGAGACCAGATGACACAAACAACTACCCATAGTTTTCTATGTTTGAGTTGCCCATAGAGAGCCAACATCCACAAGAAAACTCTTCAAAGAAGTAGCAATGCTGAATAAATGCCCTTGGATGCATGTTGACTCCAGCATTCCATTGCTGACGTGATTTTTCCAATCAGTTGAGCTCCATTGGGATAGCAATGAATAATTAAGTGTGTGTACTGTAACGGTGTCTATTACAGTGATTGAGTATTACGTAGTGTCGTTGCGTGGGTGAAATCCCGGCTCTGTGTTTCATGGCCCGTTCTGAATCATTAATGATAACTGCCGTAACTTTTGGTTAGTTATTCTACGAAAGGAGGCTTCAACTCGTCAACTGTCAGGGAGCGAAATATACTACTTGTATCAGTATTTGTAGCAAACTCAAACCATTACCACTACTGGCGAACCTCCGCTGGTCTTGTTTCTGTAAACTCATCTGACAAACTTGAGTTCAGCAAATCTTTTCTTCGCAGCTCAGGTTCAATACCACATTTCACCACTTGGCACATTCTGTTGGCAACCTCGCCGAACTTCCTCCACAAACCCGACCACTTCTCACAACTGACATATCCCTTTGTTCTGATTTTTTTAAAACTTTCAGTATAAGTTTCATTGTGATTTCATAACCATGACAACAATTTCCTATGTTTTGAAATTCTTGTAAAAACGTGTGAATATGTAGGTACTAGATGCCAGTCAACACATTCCAGTGTACCGGTACTGCGTAGTCAAACCGGCTTTGTTTTATCCCTCCCTCGAGGAACTGTGTACTCGATCATTTATGCAAAGCCAAGTTACACATCGGGATTTCTCCCATGGCACAGTATTGTGGCATGGCAAGGCTCCACTACAGTATTTTGTCATGACCAAGCTCCACTACAGTATTGTGACCATGACAAGGTTCCACTACCGTATTGTGGCATGACAAGGTTCCACTACAGTAGTGTGGCATGACAAGCTTCCACCACAATATTGCGACATGACAATGTTCCACTACAGTAGGCCTAATGTGTCATCGACTCATGACAAGGCACCACTACAGTATTTTGTTATGACAAGGTTCCACTGCAGTAATGTGGCGTGACAAGGTTCCACTACAGTAGGCCTATTGTGGCATGATAAACTTCCAACAAAGGTTCCACTACAGTACTTTGTCATGACCAGGTTCCACTACAGTATTGTGGCATGATAACGTTCCACTACAGTTTTGACATGACAAGGCTCCACTACAGTATTGTGACATGACAAGGCTCCTCATGACACTGAATTAGATGTTTTTTGGGCCTCCCTGTATGGTGTAAGCATTTGTAACTGCATCACACACTTTTAATGATTGCGCCAGTCATATGAAAGTGTTTATCACACTTACTTTTTGATACAATCTTGTTGTTGACAACTATAGTTGTCAGGGGAAACAACAATGTCATTACTAACACAATCACATCAGGACACCCTGTCATTTAGGCCTAGCATCAAAGCCTAGTATGTAACAATTTCTGGTGAGATCAAGAATCCAAGCTTTCTCTGACGTACATGTATGTTCTAAGGTAAACTATCTGCGATTAGGCTTATTTATGGCGACCAATGTCATAAACTTTGTGGATTAATTTTGGCAGTAAGGATATGCAATGTGGCTTATTGCTATGTCAGTTCATGCACCAAGACAATTCTAGTATAAAGTGGAGTATCGGTACTGGTATACTTTTCCTTTCCGGCCCTGTGAGCCATGAAAGGTAAACTTTTGCAGTTCTCTCCATGTTGGCCCAGTGGTGGATGGGCCTGTGGCAATTTGCCATGGGTAATACTACCAGCAACAGGCCAATAGACAAACCTCTTTAGGATGCGTCCTTGTCTGATATGAGGGCCACGAGACAGGTCGAAAAAGACCTTTGGATCAACTGCTGGCTTATCCCATCTCTATGGGATTCCTCCTGCATGAAGGAGGCTTCTTCCACTGTTCAACCCCAAATCTCAGGTATTCCATCAAGAATCTACATGTACACCCTTCCCTCACTATCATGCCCTAACCCACAACAAGGACTTACAACAGTCCATTACTATCATTGATGTTCTCCTTGTGGATGACAACTGACACAACCTTCAGTGTTTGCCGAGTATCGGATACATCAAACGGAAAAAACACGGATACTTGGTTCACCTTGATCTGGGTATTGTAAGACGTGGCCTAGAATATAGATTCGTGATTGATTTTAGTCTTTGTTCAGCTGGTCCATTATTCATGACGGTATCGATTTTCAAGTTAGGCACTATTCTGATGTTGAACGATGGAAAATGCAGATGAACTCGGAAACAATCAGTAAATTCTTTGTAAAGCAATTCGTAACGAAATTTTGGTATTTGGTGGAGCCGTACCTTGTCCAGTCTGGTTTCAGACGTCCATTGAACCAATCTGTCAGAAGAGACCTCCATGGTGTGTCACTAAGGCTTCATTTTCTTTATGTCTTTCAGATCAGAGGTCTGTGGTAACATTATTTGGAGATGGAGGTTGAGCAAGAACAAGGAGTCACAGAGACGATAGTCGAGGAGCCTGAACCGGTGGACGAGAAACCGGCTGAGAAAGAAACAGAGGCTGCAGCAGAAAATGAAGCAGCAACGCCAGCACCTGAAAGTGAGGGTGATACGCCTGCACCAGAAAGTGGTGCAGCAACGCCAGCTGATGATGGTGCTGATACACCAGCAGCTGATGAAGGTGCCGAAACACCAGCAGCTGAAGACGGTGCAGCGACACCAGCAGCAGAGTCCGAACCGGCTGAGGAACCAGCGCAAGAACCAGAAACTGCTGCTGAAGAAAAGGGGGATGAAGCAGCAGCTGGGCCTGAAGCAGCATCGGAACCGGAGCCAGCTGCTGAGGAGACAAAGGATGAAGACGAGGCGCTGGATATTAAAGATGATAATGACGGTCAAGCGGAGACTTTGGTTGATAATCCTGAGAAGGATGAGACTGCGGCAGAAACGAGTGAAACAACACGCGAGGAGATGGCGGCAGATGGGGAGGAATCTCCTGTTGGGGAGAAGGAGGAGGGAGATGGGGAGGCTGCTGAAGAAGGCGGTGAGGTTGCCGTGGTTGCTGTTGTTGAGGGTGATGGGGAGAAGGACGATGTTGATGGAGAGGAGAAAGGGGATGTAGAGAAGGAGGGAGAGGAGCAGAAGGTCGAAGGAGATGGTACGGAGGAGAATCAGACATCGAGTCTGGCTGATCCTGGTGCGGAGAGAGAGGCCTTCCAGCAACTTATTGATGAAAATGTGAAGTTAAAAAGTGAAAAGGAATCGTTACAGCAGGAATTGACTCAGAGACAGGAGGAGTTGAATGCTAAGCAGGTCACGATAGTGGAGCTGGAGGATAAGATCAAACACGTGGACGAATCGCACCCAACGGGAGAGGATTCTGAGGAGTTGAAACAGAAACTGTCGGAGACGAACGTGGAGAAGGAGGAGTACGAGACGAAGCTGAACGACCTTCAGATCAGGATCAAACGGTTAGTAAAGGATGAGGAGGAGAAAGATAAGAGAATCATGGTGCTGGAACAAGAGTTAAAGGCGGCCAAAGAGAAGAATCGGGACTTGGAAGTGAGTTTAGATCGAGAGAAAGCAAACGGACAGGCAGCGGGTGGAGGGGACCAGAACAAATCAAAGGCTTGTACTATTTTGTAAATTTGACTATTCACTTTGTGCATTAATACACTGTGAACTCAATTTTGTGGCACTACTTTCAAAGTAACGTCTGCCTATAAGACGTCCATGAAAACAACATTGAGTTCACAGTTATTTGTTCCATATCCTGATAGCATTTTACACGCTGTCATGTTTATTACTGGTACTCAGTCTGGTAGACTTTTGAATGATCTGAAATAAGAACTTTTTACATGATTTCAAACTCTTTAGTCAACATAATTGTACATGTACATTTCTTTGTTGTTTATAAATAGATCTCAAGAAAACATGTCTTTGACTGTTGCCCAAGACGTCACTCTAGCTGAGCGGGCCTAGCTGGTTGTGATTTCCAGTACATGGTCCTGATGCAACTGTTATGGATGATCTGGGACTGGGTCTAGTTTTGGGCCTGTTTCGTTGGCTGGGAACATTTTCTTTGATATGAACAGACTGTTTTCAAAATTATGGTAGATTTTACCAATGATACCGATATTGCATTTCTGAAGCCACATTTTGCAAATCAGAATTTCAAAATATCTTCTGACCAACACAGAGAAGAGAGTGCCTCCAGTTCAATGCAAGTCGATACTTGGCCAACCACAGAACACAAAATCGATTGATTTATTCAACCTGATTATTATTTGCCCGAGTGATCACTTTATGTAGGGTCACGTTTGTTGGAACCACAAAACATTCCCCTGGTAATTAACGGGATAAACGAGAGGGTGAAATAACCATGATTATGATGTTGTGGTTAATTAGCATCTTGCTGTTGACCCCTGATGATATTTTGGACTCAACAACATGTCGTGTATTATATCAATAGGGTTTGATTTAAGGTGTATGGATACAATTGACGTCAGTCATGGCGGGGGATCATGTCATCTTATAAGTGAGAGGATGGGTTTTCATTGGTCACGATATTGATGGCTGACATCATGCAGTGATTGATCAAGTGAATGGAATCTAATTAGTGAAGAGAAGAAAAGAGAGGAAATGTTACTCGCTGTTAAACAGCGCCACCTACTGGCGTGAAAAAGGCAGCCGCTGAACGCTATTAATGAAAGTCAATGGCAGAATATGATATAGTGACAGAAGAGGCAGGTCATGCAGTGACGGGAGTTAATAGCTTCCGTATACATCGCGTATACATTTCTCGTAAGTTTTTACAACAATATTAGGGAGGTTTAGAAATCTAACGATAAACGTAAACTTTACGACAACGTGACTTTTCATACTACACATTAACCAAATTTTATATTGCATTTTCGGTACAAAAATAACGTTGTCGTTAACGTAATTTATTACGGTTATTGTTTGATTTCTAAACCTCCCTATTGTTCACCAATTGATTCATAGAAAGTGCTCTGATGGAGCTATCCAGCATGTGATTATATGCAACACTTTTACCATGGTCTGCATTCCATCTTTATATGAGAAAATGAACAAGCTTCATCTGGAAACTTCATGGGTGTTTTCGATACAGGGGTGTCTCTATACTGAGGTGTCCAGTTATCAGGTAAACAAGCCTAATTAACGAACACTCTCATCAGAGGTGGAGCACAATCATGACGTGATTGTAAGTTTGAATGAGGTGATTATCGGAAGCCTTATGAGACAGTAAGAGTCGTTAGTTTTGTCAAAGTGACAGGGAATTTTGTTTGTTTTCCATTGGTTACTCACTGAAATCAATGATGAAAATCAGTTTCGCAACTTCGCATATTCTAAGTGGCCTAGATTGTGGTTGTTGAAAAGTGTGTGCACCAAAAGATTTATCAATAACTGTTGCAAATGAAGATGAAAATGTTAGCCTTTTCTGGTGAGACTACACCACACAATGAGGGGTGTTGTCCAACCATTAACAAGGCTGTTCATCAGGCAACGAACATGTCCCAATTCCATCAAATGCTACCCACTGGATACCACTAATCTTTCAGTGGCAATCAGCTACCCCTCAGAGTCCACCCATATAGAAATACAATGAAACTTACAGGGTGTCATTTATAGGCCTAATTTGGAACTAAAGTGGTTGGTTCATGTTATGGAATTCTATTCCAAGCTTTTGTTTTAATAATAATAATAATGGTGAGTTCTTATATAGCGCTTCATAGCGTATTACGCTCTCTAAGCGCTTCACACATTATTACCCCAGCCTATGATTCAGAAACCTTTCTGTAGAAACCAAAGGGCAGCCACAATATAGCGCACACGATGGACATTTCAGGCCAGTTGAGAGTTACAGAGTGGCACGGCNTTTCCACCCGGGTGGAAATTCGAGAAAAAATACAATCATGTTCAGAATATTTTAATGTGGACAAAAATATATACATGGCATGTTTGGGCCACCGTAGCTTTCTTTGACAATGGCCTCAGTACAGTCCACCAAAAGTGCATTATTTATTACCGGTACTGTTTTTGCAATCCTGAAGGTATCAGGACGTCATCGTCGTGTATGGTGACAAAGGGAATCAGCACGAAGGGGCCATGCCCGATATCCCCAGGATGGTTTTTGCCGGCCAATGTCATATTATCATCTCCGTCCAATTAAAAATCATATCATAGACTGTACAATCAATTACTTATATGTAAATAGATTTAGTTTTGAACTATTGTTGTTTAATTAAGATTTCTCATTGATGATGGGGTTGTACGAGGTGTAACAGAAACCTCCACTGGTTACTGTCTCTATCTGTGGTGCTTGACGCCCGCTGTCGGAGAGCCAAGGGTGTCGGCAGCAGGGACAGGAACCAGTCTAATAGAAACCCTGAACAGCAGGTAACAACACATTGCCAAAGTTCAGGGGGTAGCAGGATCAACTTGTTTTAATACTGAAATACATATAGAACAACCCCTTTTCAATTCTGTTCAGCTGTATCTCTGGCATATGATTGCCCTTTCATAGTTGAAAGACCTCAATAATGATTACTTCTAAAATCCGTGCAGTATTAATATGCAAATCATCGCTACACATCTCTATTGTCTGTGTTTTAGTTCAACCCACTTGTTGTTATGGTTACCTATTGTTTATGTCCCATCCTTCACTTTTCCTGCAGGAATCTGATAAGCCAATCAATATTCCTGTTGAAGTCATCCAATGAAATTATTCAACACAAATTTTTGAAACCTTTGTTGGATTTGCTATTCAGATTTCGGTTTCAAGACAACTTGAAACCCCCTGCAGGGCTGTTTGATCTTTTCATACATATCTAGAGTAATTTTAGAAAATGCTTTCATTTAGATTACATAGATGACATTTTCACAATGTTGTTAAGTTTTCACGACTAATGCTGATCGTACACAGTCAAATTTTTCATCAGAATTTCAGAAAGTCAGGCGAATCCAGAGGGGATGCCATTTTGGCCAACAAATCTGTAAAATCGACCATGAAATTCCTGAATTTCAATTTTCCCACATATTTCAATGTTCCCAACACAGGGAACCACTCTTTCCCCAATTCCTGGGTCCGCCTCTGAAAATGTGCTCAAAAAGGCTATATGGGTCTATACACCAGGGCCCGTATGCATAAACTAAGCTTATTCCATGTATAACCTAACGTTATAACATTAAGTTACCTGGAATAAGCTTATTCCACCTTTATGCATACGGGCCTAAAGGCGCAGGCCCTAAATCTACATTTCCAAAAATCAAAGGAAATATTTGACTGAGTATGGCGGGCATTAGTCATATCAATTTGTCAGCAAGTGAATGTACGTAGAGTGAGGGAATCAATGAAACAATCTTAATATTTGGATGAATGTCCAAGTTGTGATGTAGGCCTAAACTGTCATTGTTTTTGTCAAATCAGCACTCAGATAAAAGTCTTCCCGTGTGAAACAAGGATTGTGATGTCCCACAACCATGCACTAGAACTCTCACTTGGGAGACATTCTCCAGAGAGTTCATCGATTTGAGAAACCTGGCAAGTTTTCTGTAAAATAAACATTGTACATAAAGATTTTTATACTGACTGTTTTGTAAAATGCTTAAATGTAATGTACCTCAGTGCCATGTACAGTTATTTCTATATGCTGGTCATTTTTGTATTTTATCTGTTGTTTCTTGTTGATGACATATATGTAGCAAGCCCCGCCCCCGTCTCAGAGATTGCATATTGAAAACAGAGTTATAAATGACTATCAACTCTTGACAGGGACACCCAAAATGACTTGGGAATCCAAGGCCAAGGACTTATTCTGGATTCTGTAGTTAGCAAGTTGGAGGCCAACCACCACCCAAATGGGAATACCCGGTACTGTCGAACACAGTTCGCTCCCAAGGGAACACCAGATGAAGTTATGTGTCTTGCCCAAGGACACTGTGAAATCCTTGATTGGGTTCAAACTCGTTACCTCTGCCATTGGAGAATACATTGGTCAAGGGGCTCAAGTATGGTATAGCGGGCCAAGTCGTGGGAAGTGCACTGAGCGTGTACATGTGTGTACACGGAATAAGCGGCAATGTATGGAGATGTGTCACTTCCCATGGCTTGGCCCGCTATACCATACTTGACCCGGTCAGGGGACACAGTTCTGTATATCAAAGGTTTCAATAGGTTTGTTACTGTTTTTACTGTCTATTTTTTATATGACTGAGTGGAAGATGTAACTTGTTGGGTGTTGTTGAAAAGAAGGGTATGAAGTTTGAGATATGATTTGTTCCAGGGGCGGATCCTGGATTTGGGACAAGGGGCACCCTGTGCTAGGAACATTGAAATTTGTGCCAAATTCCAGAATTTCACGGTCGATTTGACAGATTTGTTGGCCAAAAGGCGAGGTGTGTGCCCGGGGTAGGGTACCCCCGGCTACATTGCTGCCAGCTCTCGGTGGGGTCGGCAACATAGGCCTCATCTGTGTGGGAAACCAATGAGGGTTGCTTGATAGAGTTAAGTGGAAGATAATGGTTAAAGATCTTTATTAGTTGACTGAGCCAGCCTCAAACTGAATGTTAATGATTTTATCTGCATTAGGGGCCTGCTCCTCAGAAACAAGTGAAATCTTCATTTGCTTCTCAGAGTGTCAGCAGAAATCAGTTTGAGCCTAAAGACTGCTGTTTGCTACAAATGAGTCAGAGAATACAGGAATCCTGCCCAAAAAAATTTGGTCTTCTCGTGACCAAATGTAAATGCCTGATCGAGGCTATGTATTTATAGATTTTAGACTATTTACATGTACATAAAATATTCCTTTTCTATTCCGTCCAAATAATTGTATGCCCTCCTTCTGTATTATTAGAAATATAGAGTGATTCAGTTTTATTTTGTGTGTCATTGTTCTTCATTTAGGCAACTATCTGGTCTGGAGGCAAGAAAAACAGAATTTTTGAGAAAGGGACATTGAGTACAGTACAACCTCTCTCAACGGACTGTGGTTTGTCTGATTCAGCACACTCGTCAGATGGAACAAGGCCTAGAAATCCGTATGGAGTTAACATTCATGAAAGGGAAAGCTTTGCCTGCAGACTTTCGTACATGCCGGTCGATTGTCAATAAAACACGCCAGTGAACATACAACCAATAACAAAAGAAAGATTAATATATCTCAAAGATCTACCCCTTAAGTCTTAACATAGGTCTACATACATAATTATCTATAACGAGCCTTATCCAGTCAAAGTTGGCCAGGACTTCTGTGTATTTTCCAAGACGAAATGTAAATATAACTGTTCATTATGGTTGGAACCAATTCAAATAGACACAAACAAGTTGGTTCCACCATTTCTATTGGAAATTTATACACAATATGTACACTTCATTGTGTAAAAGTCCATGCATTCCCAGGGTGGAACAGACCAAGGCTTTGGTGAAAGGATTATTTCATTTAACAGGCTTGATTATTCTAATAGAAGACTGTTAAATCAATAAACAGGCTTGGACTATTGTAAATCAAAGCATTTATAGCATTTACTACTATAACTTGGCGGGACTGAAGCATTAGAACTATGGCTAATGACACATGGTAGCCTGCTAATGACACATGGGGCACATGGACGGAGCAACTCCAGTATTGATGGCAATTAATAAATCACGTATCAACTGCCACATGGAGCCCTTCAAAATGTTTCAGTTTTCAAGTTGCCAACAGCATTTAAGCAGCAGGTCCTGGGTTCGAATCCCAGGCCATATGGGATTAATCATCCAGGCTGGCTCTTCAGTCCATCGCTTGGGACAGTAAGCTGTGGTCTGGTGCCTTGTATCTTGTGCCTTTGCAAGGGCAATTAAAAGAACCCATCCAAGTGAGGAACATGAGTAGCTTGGGATGGCCTCTTCCACATTTACCAAGGTCAGTGGTATGGATTCGGCCCTGTCAGAAAAGTCTATTACAAATACCCATAGCAGTGACTTGGTGCAAGTAGGAGTGTTTAGGATATCTTCATCTGCTCAGCAAAAAGACCCCTCAGTTCCGCCCAAGGCCTGTTGTAGAACACAGCAGTACTAATGGAATTGAAATGGTCATAAATGAGAAATGTCACCCAACAAATATTTGTGCACGGTGACCGCCTAGTTATGATCACAGGCGATATGTACGATGATTTGCGAATGTTTTCTCGGTAAATATACCTGTTATGAAAAGTTATGAGAGGAACACTGGGAGATATTACTCATTCTTGTGTTTGCAATTCTACATGAAGACATTAAAGGTTTTTCTCTTATTCTCAATGCAATGAGGGATTTACAAAGGCTTCAATGTCTTATTGCTGTCAAACTGCTGCTTCATGCTTTCAACTCAAGATCCTTCCATCTTACACTTAGAAGATATGACAGGCTTGCCAATCACCAAGTTTGACTTGTTAGCACTTCACGCGTAGCTCCACCTGAGAGTTTTCGATCGAGTCGGCTCTCAATGGGCAATTCACCACAGTTGGTTTCCTTATGACGTATGCACACAGGGGTTAGGATTCAGAGTGGACGACATTCACCCCTTCAGCATGACTGCCCATAGTTCTCAACAGTACCCATAGAGAGCCAACCTACATGAGAAAACTTTCCCATTGAAAAGTGTCACTTTTGATCATGAACTCCTCTCATCCTTTGTGTGGAAATGCAAACAATAAGAATGATTAATAATAGGTATTGTTCCTCCCAAGTGATCACAAACACAAAGACACAAACGTAGAGCGATTTCATGATCGGTGATGTCACATGGTTGTCAATTGTAATTGACACCTTGGCAACGTCAACAAAGCCATCAATAAACCAGGCATAGTTAGCTTTGATGATGACGGGGTTTTTCATCACTTTTTAGCACCATGGCAACAAAAAGTCTACAGGAAGTATGATGGGGAACTTCTCTGAATATGTCGACTGTTTTCAAAGGATTTGCCTTAATGTTTGGGTCAATAACATAAGTGTCTTTAATTATGCAAATTCTTGTAAAAGAATCAGAATTCTTCACTTCTGAAATGCAAAACATCACACCACTTCAACTGAAAACATGCGACGCAATACGACTTGGCTGCATATTACATCAGAATTTTTGTTTTCCTAATGTTTTTGCAACTTGCTTGAAACAGGCAACGGTTTCATTCATAATTTACAGCGCACACACAAGTTTTTTTAAAACACGTTCTAATGGATCGTGGTATGGGGTCAGAGTGATCCAGTAACGTTTTGTTTCAAGACGCCCCAACCTCACACCGCCACAGTCGAGTTAATGGGTCAAATCTCCCCCACCCAGTCGATGACCTGGCCTCAGGTACGCAACAAGTGAGTGGGGTTGTAATGTTTCTTTAATGAGGCTCTACCAGGAAGGTATGTCTCATTCTCTCACCTGTCTGACCTTTGAATACCACACCCTGACTGTTCAGAGTGAATCAACCTTTGATTTAACACTTTGGGTCATAATGGGTAGATTTCAAACAATGAGCAGTAGGCCTCACAGAGACCCTCAAATGGTACCAGACTCAGAGGAGCACTGGGCCATTCACAACTTCATGGGACAGTCACACAGCACAGGACACAGCTATACCTGTTGTGTTACCTCATTGGACAGTCACACGGCCACGGGGGGGTCCATAAGATGTCCCTTCAGCTATCAGCCGAAAGTCTTCTCCATGGTAAAAGTATTGACGTACAAGAGACTGTGTGTGGAATTCTCATGTCTTTATTTGTATACATTTTAGAAAATGTAAGATAAAGTTTACCCATCACCAGGAATCGTGGAGAAGAAGGCGAGGGGGGACATGAATGAGAACATGCAAACATTGGAATGGCACAACTTACAGGGTGATCACAAATTGTAACTTCAGATGGTGAAATCTGACACTCAGATGACACCAGAGAAAATCATTGAAGAACCCACATTTGGTCAATTGATGGAATGATAACAATAGAACGTCATTTTAGTAGAGTGGGACCTCCCTCGTTTCCTTCAGTAACTTCCCATGGAATGCATGTATTGTCCCGAAGCTGTGACAGGGCGTGTCACAAAATATATCCCGAACAAACAGTGATGAACATATCACCATTTGTGTGGTGGTCAAGGAAAACCCGGCGGATGTCGCTGAATGATCAACAAGGGCTGTCAGATTTCCTGTGCATTGATCTACTAGCCCTAGCTACTGTTTACCTGCTATGTAGTACATTTCAGCTATTGAAATGTGCGGGTTCAGCAAGGCCATTAACACTTTATTCAAATGCAACATCCGCCGGGTTTTCCTAGACCGCCACACATTTGGGACCATTTTTCTTAAATACAGAACATCACACCTACATTTTACACGAAACAAAGATCCGAATGCTTGTAAAGTTCAATAGTCAACCAAAGAATATGTTCTCAAGCCCAACAGATATAGATAATATAAAATATTATAAGCGTCAAATAACAACATTAAATAAATAAGAGCAAGACAAATAGTCATCTAACAAGTCAAAGGTCAGTTATATACTGTAGTATTTGTAAGCAAAACCTAGCTGTTATGGCTTGAAGTCCCCTGAAATGGTCATTACTGACTACATTAAAACCACAACCCTTGTATGGTAAAGGCAGAATCTTCTCCAGTGGGAGCACGGTTCACTGAAATAAGAGTTAAACTCTACACTACAGTTCACTTGGAATGCAAGGTAGAGCTGTTACTTTGAGTGAACATGCTCCCACTGATCAGAAGCAGAGATCCCACCTCTGCCATTTGGAAGGTAGAACATGACAGTTCACAAGCCACATCTCCGAACTCGAGCAATACTTATTTTGCCATGGATTCCACTTGCACCAGAATCACACTTGCAATGTTATGGAAACCTGGGCCCAAATCCACAAAACCTTGCTAGCTTAGTTGGTTGCTAGTTGTGTACATCGGCCTGTACAAACTGGGCACTTTAGCAGGCAACTAAGCCTAGCAAGGTTTTATGGATTTGGGCCCTGGCTTTGCCACTGGGATCTAGCTCCTCCAACATTATCATATCAAAGGCATCAGTGTCAGGACTTTGATTTGAAGATATCAACAGCCTGCTGCGTGGTCAACAATGCCGACCATCACCAACAGGAGAAGCTGGACCCCGGCAATGCCAGACCTTTGTGACCTTACAACAGTGATTTTAGTGTATTTATTGCACGGCAACAAATAGAAATCTTGGAGTGTAAATTCATCCCAGAGTAGTCGAAATTCTTTCAGAAGAATAAAACTCCCTGATCTAATTTTGAAATGATACCACGGTCGATGAACAGACCACACTGGTTTCTCCATGCTGTACGAGACAAAGTCAGACGGTGAACACTAAACTGGCCCCAGTCCCCTGACTGTGACCCCAGTCCCGGGATTGTGATCCGAAGCCCAGGATTCTGGTGGTACCAAATCATTGGAATTGCACTCTTTTGATTTCTATGACATGGTGAGACTAGAACACACGAAAAATACTATCAACCCCTGAACAGAAATCAACTACCGGTAGATGGCTAGATTGTGGTCAAGGCGTACGTGAAAACTCGGTTGGCTTACGTCATGCTACATGAGGCAATTGAAGCCCCTTCCCCGACACGAACATTACACTTTAGATGAGGAATGTGAACCAAGAAGGTCGAAATGCCAAAAGCAAAAGCAACAATTGGCCAATCATTGTTGAGATACTGAACAGTAATATTTTGCAAAAGACATCAGGCAATCAATATTGACTGGAATGAAGATATTAGCGATAACAATAACAAGGGGGAGGGGGGTCATTCCTTGCCTGCGATTTGCTTCAAATTTTGGAAGAAATTCTGAACCAAACAATCTGAAGATTGTGAAACATCTTTACAATATCCTTCATAACTTGACTGTGTCCAAACTCTCTTGGACAGTGTCACCCAACTCAATCAACTTGAGGAAACACTGGTCTTCCTCACTTGTGCCAACTCCTTGGCACTGAAAAATACTCCTACCAATAGGATGAATGATTGAACTTAATGAACTAAAACCCAGCACCTAATAATTTATCAGTGCCCTGGCACTTCTCTTTGAACGAACTTAAAATGAAATACTGAAAACTTAAACTCCCATGAGGTAAAGCTTTGAAAAACTGTCTCAATGAGTCAATATAATCTCTACTGATTCACAACACAAAATGATTTTCAATATTTTACAACTTTCAAAATTTCATTCCAAAACCTTTCTACGGCGTGTTTTCAACACCTCGCTTCACAATACTTACGACATCAAAATATGTACAACTGGGGTTTTCAAGAACCCACGGGTTGGTGCCAAATCCTTCCACAGGATGGGAAGTGGAGTTTGGCTTCATACTAATCAGCCCGTTATCCTCCAAAGGAGGTCTGTTAAACCACCGTGCTCCCATCCATACGTACGAGATGGATTATGCAATACTTCCACCTAGTGGCAGGACTCGGAACCAACCATTTCACCAAAATTAGACACCGACATGCAAAATACATTCATATAAGAAGAATGATTTAGAACAAAATATATTCCCGGAATGATAATCATATCTTCATGTACAAAAGAGAACTATTTACAAGAATCTGAAACATTTGTGGAATTCAGAAGTTGGAATTTGACCATTTGAATGTTTCACTACCTCAATATAATATCATAAGAATGACTCAAACACATGAATTATGTCATCGGAAATTGCGCATATTTTCATTTACATATGAATCTATAACAAATCCCGTCAGCACCTACATTTAGCATTCCAAGCTGAAGACACATCAATTTTAATGTGACTAGCGACTGTGTAATTGTTGCGCAAGCGAACCTTCAAGATACTAGTTTTTTATTCCCCCAACACCCCAGCAGTACAATCGAGGACCTAACGGAACCACAGCACCCTGTTAGCCAACATTTCAAAGTGAATGCCGCCAGAGAGCTTGAATGGTACAAGTCCCAATTGTATCTGACAACACGATCAAGATCAGTGCACTATGACAGATGAAGATCCTTTGAACACTTGTCACACTGATCAACCGATTTAGGAATTCACTTGATGAGTCAAAACCACTGNGTACTTTCCACGTTGCCTGGTTACCTTGAACTGGACTAAAAGAGCAGAAAATGTGCATCTGGTTAATTTTTTGTCCCTAATTTTTGCATGTCTTTTCTCTTTTCCACTCATTTCATCCATTATGTCTATCGTTTGCATGCAGCTTCCCGCAGGATGTACCCGACTCTGAGTCCGAACTTGAACATGTCCAACCCAACCATTACCCTCGAAAGGTCACGCTTCCGTACAAGTTCAAAAATAGGTGACTAAAAAAATGCCCGAATCCGTATCTTGTTGATGTTTGTCTTATAAGTTGAAACCGTACCTGTGTTTGCCCTGTCATTTGCCCACGTGAGTCTTGTGTGCCTTGCACTATTGTCACGCTGGTGTGTTTTTTATGTTCATTAGGTTCACCAGAGGAGTTTGTTTTATCAGAAAGTCAGTCCATGTGTAGTTCTGTTGCAGCCCCGGCCTGCTATTAACGGCCACCTACTGATCTGTTGTCAGAGATTTATTCTTGCCAACTGGAATCAAGAGAGGGCCTCCTGTTCACAAGACTACAAATGGACTACCGTAATATACATGATTTGAGTTTGATTTGAGTTCAGCACCATATTTATAGTGATTTAAACTGTTGAAAACTGTTCAGCTGTCCAAACGCTCATTACTGGCTGAAAAATTAGTGCATATTGAGAGAAAAAATCCTAGGGTGTGCACCTGATTGCGATTTGTCCATGTGGTCTTGAAATATGGGTTCAAATCAGGGGATTCGAACATCTTAATATGAAATTTTGCTGATGAATGCAGTGGTCATGGTAACTTTGTAGGTGGCACATTGCAATTGCATTATGCATGAGTGGTGCATGAACACATGAATGATTCTCCATGTATGTCCAGCTATGAGAAAAGTGGGATGCATGCAAGATGGAACACCGGTGATCCTTAGGAAACTATCTGCAGAATGGATAAGGTATAGCTCTCATTTATTGTAATATTCATCCATGCATGTCAATTGTCCCACGTCACTGTTCCTCTTTGCTGCAACATTCGGTACTGCGCTTGGTGGTGTTTTCCTCGGCACCTGATGAAAACGTCACGTGATTTGAATCAAGGTGGTATGACGATAAGCATTTCGTCCAAGAGTGTCATTGGTTGATTGTTTCCTTAGCTTGGGTGTTCAGGATATGATCAGTTGGAGGAGCTAAAGCTTAGCATGGACATGTATGATGTGTGCATGTTGAGTGTGGTTTTGTGCCTGTGTATGAAGACGAGTGTGTTTCAATGACGATGTAAAGACCTGGAGGTGATATAAGATATTGAAATACGATAGGGTTGTTATGGGGTGGTTTTTGCAGCTGGATCAGTCCAAATTACTGAACATCTGTGGGTATTTCACTGAAACACATGGCTTACTTCAGTAGGTATCTAGCCATTGAATGATGCTGTCTTTGATGTCCAAAGTTGGCACCTTAAGGTCAAGTTTATGAAGACGGATGTGTAGCCATTCTTTAAGTTGGCAAGACAGCACTTCCATATTAAGTTTGCTGCTTGTTTTTTTCCATGAAATTCCCATCTCGGATCAGATCTCAAACCTTAATAGTGTCATTCCCATATTTTTTTGCAGCTCTCTAAACCTTGTAGGTAACCTAGGAAAATTTCAGTCATCCAAGTTCATTACAATGCACTTCATCAATTTGGTTCAGCCCTGAAGTATTTCTAGTAGAAAACTGAATAGCTTCATAAGGGTAGACATAGATGCACAATTCATTTGATTCTGCATGAAGGTAGGATTATAATCCTTAGTCAAAGCTGATTTGGTATCATTGATGCTTTGGTCACGTAGAAGTCAATATGGCTTTCCTCATTGTTATCTCTGCCTAATGACTGCATATCTCATGCAGTTTGCGGAGTTGTTGGCCAAGTTATGGCCAAAAGGTATCAAAAAATGTTGTCATAGCTGGTAGGAATCCAAATGCATGGTCACAGACTTCCAAATATTTATATAATTTTTCTCGCGACTTCCGTATTTCCAGTTTGCCTCAGGAGGACAGTGATGCTGAACGTGAACAATGCCCACCTACTCCGCCACCCCGGCGAGCGAATCGGCGGACACCTTCAATCAAACTAGCGTGTATAGGCAAGCAGAACAGTGATGAGAACCCTCTGATGAGGAAGATAGCTCAGCCACTCAAACTTGCTCAGGCTCAGGTTGGTTGAAAGTTTCAGTTACCGTTTTAGCTATAAATTAGGATAGGCCTACTATTTTGAAGGCCACACTTTTATGATTAGTGTAGTCCTTTATTCAACGTTATGAATACTGGATGAAACAAACTTGAGCAATAGCTAATCAAAATGTTTTCCCTCACTGAAAGCTAGGCCTGCTTCATTCCCTTAAGTGTGTCATTCAGATGCGCTTTTTGAGTACTGAGTCATATCAATGCATTTGGGTATTTTCAGGATGGAGATTATCAACTTTATTGAATTGGTCAAACTGTTCAGGTAGTAGGTGATAAAATGCATTTTTTTTACAGATCCTTGATACTTTCTTGAAGGTTTTTTTGCAGTTTTGCTCTATTTTATGCTTTCAGCAATGGCACATGACAAAAAGACCTGTCAATATTTGCCAATTTTGTCAGCAGTTGCTCATTCAAAAGCACATGTGGTTTTCTCCGGGCACTTCAGTTTCTTCCTGCTGTCCACTTATTTGCCCAATATGGTATATGGAGCCAGAATAATGCTGTGTGGTGCTTGGCTCTCAATTCTATATATATTTTTGAAACTTCTGTCATGTTCCTTCAGCAGGCTTATCAGTTGTTGCATCCTCTGACATAACAGAGATCGATGCATGTGTGTCACCTATACGTGACCCGGCACAACAAAATGAGTCGGAATGCGCACAGAAGAAGACCGTAGATGATACCAGACAACAATTACAGAAATCGACAAAGTCAAATTTTACAATGGGCAGACAATCCTGACTGAAATCAACAAACCATTGGTGTCACCTTGGACATGTTGGGTCTTCTTCTGTGCACATTCCGACTCATTTTGCTGTGGCGGGTCACATACGGTATGTTCTTGAGGATTCTTGCAGCATGTACAAAATTGTAGAGAAGATGTCAAGGCATGCAAGCAGTTCATGCTTTTCCTTGCCTGATGTTAAAAAGTGCTCTCATGATTGTTCATTAGGTGTTCTGGCAGGGGTCTGCCAAGTATTTTCTATTTTTTTGTACCTTCTCCTTTCCTGGCTGTTTAAAATGTGCCTGTAATGGCAGCAAAGGGCTGATAACATGCATACAATGTGTTCTTTATTTCAGGCCATGGCTGTTGCCGGTATGACTTCCGA
>NMRB01000123.1:43377-55880 GCA_002633025.1 Notospermus geniculatus | reverse complement strand
TTATTACAAGCAATGAAGAGTATCCATCTGTCCAACTGACAAAACTGGACTTGACACAATATATCAAGGTGTTAAGAGTACTGAAGTATGATGTGTACCCTTTATGTTGAACACCAAATGCTGAACTAACACAGGGCAAATACAGGTGGTACTACTTACATTTCAGTGACAAATGTAAAGTGAATGTCCATGTCGTCCTCTGAAAGAGAAGAGAGAATGTTTAGTTCAGCATCATGAGGCCTGTTCCCTGCATTCAACCCACACAATGATCACTGGCTTCCCTTTATCTGTGACATGCCTTGTCTTGTCAACTCTGACAGGCTCGTCAGCCATGACCAGTTGACCAAGACTGAGTCAGAACCTACCATCAATGGGCCATCCAGCTTCCTTCAGTTTATGGTTCATCTTTTTCTTGGTTTCATTATGATGACTGCTGACGTTGACCAGGAAATCTCCAAGACTGCAATGATCAAAGTGAAAGGTTAATGGTCAGTTTCGTAATCTATGTCGGTCCCAGTCTTCCGTCAGGTATGACTACTTGACCAAAAGATGTTTCGTCGCGTGTTCTACACGTACCTGACAGGTTGTGCCGAGAGGATCTGCTCAGCCATGGGGTTCTTTGGTGGAATGATGGTTGATCGGCAGATGAAGGCGTTGATGTGAGACACAGTGGGGATGATTTGCTGGAATACAAACAACGCAATAAGAACATGGCAGGGAATGGAGACAGTCAAAGAAACGCGCCATCGACTGAAAGAAGACTTTACTCCTGTCTTTCTTTCCGCGTGTACACGTATTCTGCATCAGATCTTGAGATCTGCACAGAGTTTAATAACACCACCACTATTGTTCCACTTGCATTTGTAACAAACCTACAGGATTCATGCATTTCACCAGAAGGGGGATTCAACGGTCATGCAACATGTTGAAACTTGGATGATATTGATAAGGAAAGTCAAAACAGCATGACTTTTCAGTCAGAAATCTCATCTAGAGGGAGGTGAAATTATCTTCTTCGAAAATGTTGTAACAATGATGGTAATGTTTGGGCCTAACATGCAAAACACCAGGGAGACAGCAAAATGCATTTCTATCTAACTCATGCAACAATACCAGATCTGTAATCAAGGTCGAATTCAGCAGAATTTATAAAATTAAATGCCCTGTTTGGACTTGAATTCAAAGTATGATATTGTAAAACATGCTCAGTGGCTGAGAATTAAGCAAGAGTCACAAATTTTCTCCAATCTTTCACCGTTATGAAGCTAGATACCATGGGAAGATGAAAGTTCCCTAAGCAGTGACCCCAAGACTCCAGGCACATCCACATCAAACAGGGTTTGCCAATCTGTATCACCTCATCGCCTCAATAGTCTCTGCATTTCTCCATGTTAGGCCATTCTTTTTTTATTTGTTGTTTAGCGGACCCGCCGTAGTTAGATTTTGGCAATTTGGAAAAAAAATAAAATTGGAAAAAAACATCTTTTTTATTTCCGCCTGTCCCGTTTTTCAACCTTTCAATGTTTTTTTCAAAATCATTCTTCAGCGAGGTGTGAGCACTCTATTAAAAACATTTGGTGAGATCTCGTCCAGTGCTGTTGTGGGGGATATTTTCGAACATTTGCCGCGTTCGTCGGCCGGGCAGATCGGCAACATCGACAGCAATCATGATATTTGAGTTTTTTAATTTCCGCCTGTCTTGGTTTCACTGGATAAAGGCTAGTTAAAACGAAAAATATAAATCCATCAGAAAGATTGGACTTTTATTTTTATTTTTTTCCTGTCTCCTGTCTTGAGTTTACTGGAAAAAAATCCGCTAAACAACAAATAAAAAAGAATGGCCTTAACTACAACCACAGGCTGACAATCAAGTCTCCTTCAGAACAGCCTAGACCATCTGCTTTGAAAAGTTCACGGCAAACCCTGCATCATGTGTCTGTGCCTTAAGCAAGATAGCTACATCCCAGAATAAACCAAACGCAGATTGTAACAGGCACAGGATTTAGAGGGGCTGAAGGAGTTGGTCAGCCACTCCTGCTTGTGTAGGAGTATACAATGCATGGGAATCGGAGCAATCAGTCCCAGTCCCAGTCCCATCTTGGGAATGGGACTGATCAGTCATGTCAGTCCCATCCTGGGAATGGTAATGATCCGTCACATTTCTGGTAGTGGGAGTCAGTGATCAGTCTGACCCTGAGAATGGGTGTGATCAGTCCTGTCCCGGGAATGATCCGTCACATTTCTGGTAGTGGGAGTGATCAGTCCCACCGTGGGAATGGGTGTGAAAACTGTGATCAGTCCTGTCCCGGGAATGGACGGATCAGTCCCAAGTGTCGCAACAATCTGCATTTGGTCAACTGGCCACAACCTAACACACAGAATCTGTTCTAGACCAAAGTTCAAGAGATATCCTCAGTATGAAGCATTGTCAAATCCCTGAACTCATAACTCTGCCCGTTACACCACCTTCCAAAACAGAAGACATGCGTATTCAGCCACCCCAATTCCCAATGTAACCATTAAAACCAATAGAAATCAAACATATAATCATTTCTCAGCTACCTTTGAGTGATTTTTATTGGGGTTATGTTTCTGAAAGAGTGCAAGAAAGAAAGTGAGCATGCTATGTGTTATATGGTAAGGCCAAACCAAGCCTGCTAAAAAGCCTCTTCTGAACCTTGTATTGTGTACGCCCCACAATTCCTATGTAATTCCCAGTGTAGGTGATGATAAGATGGTCATTATCAAATTACCAGTGAGTCATTTCAAACTTGTAAAGAGGTTCTCCACGTGACGTCACATTTCTATGACGACACAATGCCACCATATTGGTCGTCAAAATGTCAAGCGATGTCACGGCATCAACACAACATCAACACAAAGATCCTGACGTCAAAATGTCTGACATGATAGTTTTGATGTTGTTGCCGGCCATTTGACGGCCAACAACTGGTTTGACATCAGTGAAGAACCTCTGTAGTCCTACCATACTCATTTACGTCTCTAGGGCGTGAATGAGTAGTACAGGGAGTAGCCAGACAGAACTCGTGAAAGTTACGACTAACTCACTATCTCTCAGTACTTCTCGCGCGCTCCCTCTGTCACTGCACCTGCAGCAACGGAGGCAGCAAGCAAAGAAGCACTAATTACCACAGGATGTATTGATGCGCCCACAAGCACTATTAGAAAGAATCAATGATGAAATAATAAAGTGGGTTTAGGGTCATTCAGAAAGAGGTGCGAGGGTTTCGGTGTATGTTTGGGATCATTTTGTGGATGTGGAAAGGTCAGTTTTTAGGTGATATTGTGTGAGGTGTGAATGCAGGGTTTTGATCTTGAGTTCCAAGGTACAAGCACTGGGTACATCGTCATTTTCATCTCAGAATTAAAGCCAGCAGCACACCAGACGATATTACATGCGATTTGATCACCACCGATCTTCTTCCCAGCCACCGCAGAATTGGCGATATCGCTTCTGGTACTGTTTGATACTGAGTGATCATCACCGGTGAGTAGATCCATGCGTCGCTGTCCAGCACACACCTGGCGCTGGGTTTCCTCTTCCATTACTTTTTTTAGCCAAAGTAAAGAAAATCCCTATTGTTCAGTAATGTTAAACAGCGTGTTCAATAGTGATTTTCTTTACCGTGACTAAAAAAAGTAATGGAAGAGGAAACCCTGTGGCGTCAACAGCCGATTTTGCTTAGTGGCGACCAGATCACTTGCGATATCGCCTGGTGGGCTGCCCACTTTAGGTACAACCACTGGGTACGAGACATTGTCATTGTCATCTCAGAACTAGACACGTCCAAACGATCCTCGATTCATGCTGACGGCGTCAACGACCATGCAGGGAGAACGTGGGGGTAAACTTGACGGGAGACTGCATGAGGCAGGTTGGGAGGACGATATGGGACAAGATTGAAAAGAACTGAGAAGCTTGTCGATGATAAAATCGACATGGGAAACTTTGTGAGAATTTGTTCCATACCTGTAATACCTTCCACTATGAGTGCAAAGAAAGGTCGGATAGATATTTTATCAACTATGATACAATCGAAAAGTTGGGTAAAAGATGATCATCTAATGTACAAGACAGAATATCAACAAAAGATGAAAACGAAGATTGAATTTAGTTCAATCTGTTAAAATCTGATAGAATCTAAGTACATGTATGCGAGTGGGATTGGATTAGAGGTGATAACTTTCATAATACCGTATTTATAACAAAATCTGTAGAGAGGATTGAAATTAAGATCAAACTCAGTTCATCTGTGTTCAAGAACAGCTCCTGTGTAGAATGATGAATAGCAATTTTAAAAGCAGCATGCTTTTAGCCCTAAATTAAGCTGAAAACCCTTAACTTATTTAAACTCCCCGAAACCATGAAAGCAAGAATTTGTACAGCACATGCGAATGGTAAAGTGAACCCAAATCAGCGAAAGGGGTAAGATAGGTTGTTTTAAAATGTTCAAAATCGGTTGAATATAAAACATGATCTGTTACTCTGTCTATTAAAAGTATGTTGCGGGGAAAAAATTTATAACCTAGCAACGGAACCGATGATAAAACCCAGAAATAAGATGTAAAAGTAATTTGAAAAACCCTGCACTAAAAACCTTGTATGTAAACCCAGCATAAAAACCTATTATTAAACTGAGCACTGGCGCTCAGCTTTTCAACCCAGCACAACCTAAGATAAACCAAACACACAAACTAAAAGGCTGGTACTTGCCGGTCGTTTCATGGTCATGCCGGGTAGCAACTGATTCATTGTCTTAAAGGTTATTAAATAAATGTCAGAATTTCAATAGAACGATTTGAAATGTGACCATGAAGGTGGACAAAGGAGTCTTGAGCACAGAATGAAGCATGTGCATGTGAGTGTCAGTTCTGCTGTAAAAGAAGCCAGGATTAGGGGGATTAGATTGTGAGTAAAGCTATTGTTCCTTGAGATCCAGACTTCTGTTTTATAATTCTGCTTTAATGCAATTTAACGTCAACGTGTTGAAGGGTGTCGACAATACATGACAACTCTTACGGGATACAACCTCCGACTGTTGGACAAAACTGGTATTGCAAACTTGTAACAGACCAGTACAAGACCTCACCAGCTGTGTGGCAGTCCGATGACACTGAATGATCAACAAGGGCTGTCAGATTGCCAGAGCAATGATCTGCTACTGTTCACCTGTTACGAAGTACATTTCAGCTGTTGAAAATGTGCTGGCTCACCAAAGCCATTAACACTTCCATCTGGCCGGTTTTCATCATGTTCATTTAGTTCTGTGGACAAGTAAGTGTCTGTGGACCATTAGGCTGCAATCAATAGAACTACACGCTACACGTACGGGTACACACCTGTTAACAAAGGCTTCACAAGGGTTCGCGACCGTGAAGCCTTTGTTAACAGGCTTGTACGTGTAGCGTGTAGTTGTAGTTGGAAGCGGTCTTCACATGACGGAATCAAAATGCGAGTCGGAATCTCAAGGGTCATTGAGGACAAATTATTCAGTTATTGGCAATTTACAGAAGTTATTTGGCCTTTTGTGGGACGTGAATGCAATCATTACCACAGGGAGCTTGGACCTGACTTCGTTACTGATGAGAGCCTGATGAAACAATTGAAGCAGCAAGTATCAAAACAAAATGTAAACACAACATGATAAAAGTATGCTTCATACTCTCGGATAGACTGGTTCCCAATCACACTACTAGAGCCAATGTGACATATCAGCCCAAGCATTGTGATCAGGGACCAATCTACATGTAACTGTGTGAACAAAGACCCATAACTTAAAGGTTCTGGGTCTCCTGCTGACGAAGATGGAGTTCAAAGAAAAGAGACAGAGGGAGGATGAAGAAAAGAAGGAAGACCTGCATTGGACGGAAGATATCGTTATCTACTGAACACGATTGAAAACTTATTTACAATTCAAGGATGGATCACGCTTGATATACTTGGTGATTTTTAGAAAATGTAACTCTTTACAATATGGCAATTTGGAGAATACATGTGCCGGTAATCTTGTTTCAGCTCGGTTTTCAGAGAATTGGGTTTATTTACAAGTACGGTAGGAACTTGGACTTGTTTTGAGAATCTTGGGATTTGGAGTTCACACTTAGATGGCCACTTGGAAGGAGGAATCACGGGTTGCTCAAAGCATGTGGCTGGATTCGGGTTGTCCCTGAACACCCACTTACTTTGTGGAGAGACTCTAACAGATTGAAAGAGCCTGATTTGTGAATTCTCCTTCCGTTCAGTTGATTGAGTAAGATTTGTTGTGACATGTTACTGCCTTGTGTCTAGAGAAGGGATAGACGAGAGATTGACGGTGGATTTCTTGATAGACAACAGTCAACCAAAACTGCTCGACTTCAGGCCAATGGCAGGTTTTACAGGAGTTTTCAACCCTTCCCCCCCCCCCCCCAGTTTTCAATCCTCCCCAGCCCCCCTCCCCGCCCCCCGGAAGTTCTGAGGGATGGCCTCAGCTGGGCTGAGCAGCATTTCAATGAACATGTCAGTGAATTTGGGCAGCGATGCCATACTGAAGAACATGCCAAAAGGAGAGTTTGGCCTGCTGCATTATGAAGTCACCAACTGGCGTATTTGGGCAAGAAGTATGTTATCGAATCCAATTTCCAAAGCAGGTATAGATAACACAAACAAAGACAGTATGAAGGAGATGAAACCAAGAAGGGCATCAGTATCATGTTCACTTATCTAGAGACAGCAGTGAACTCAGTTATGAAACAGAACATGAGCTGCCAGGGCCCATATCTAAGTGTGGCACTTATATTTTGTGTTGAACAAAGGAGAAGTGTCACACTCAGACTTAAGTACTTTTATGAATATGGGCCCAGGAGAACAACACCAGGTTGTCCTGATGATGCAAACTTGTTTTTTCCACCAAGAGGGAAAACCTTGACTAACAACTATGTGTACACAAATTATTGTAGACATTTAACTCCAGTGAGACTTGTAGAAGGAAAATCAACTTAGAAACAACTCAAAACATTCTGCGTAAAAGTAGAGTTCATCACTGGCAAGTGACTTACTTACCCCGACAGTGAAGTTGTTATAACACATTGACTCTGGTCTCTCACTTCCACACAAGCTGATGTTGAAGACGTGATAATATTGTGTTCCACTGGACGTGAAGAGGTGGGCGCCGGTGACGACTTGGGAGCTGGAAATGTGACAAGAAAGTGATGTTTAACAAGTTTAAAGAACACAAGAATCCTTTCAGATCAGGTGAGGTAACACGAAGTCATGACTCAACTATGAATAGAGGAGAAAGTAGACTGGACTCACTTGGCTAGAGGACTGAAGTCATATTCTCTTCCTTCAGGTGAGACAAACTTGCAGTTGCTGTAACAACTTCTATGGTCCTTTGACAACAACCCAGGACCACACTTCTTGCATGATTCAACTCCGAACGGTCGCTGNTTCTCAATATTCATTCCCAAGTATGTTTGATTTTACTGGACTCTCAACTCACAATTTTATGTCTTTCCTTTCAGGCTGAAAGCCAGAAATTCCTAGCTGAAAATAGTGCTTCAGTGTACATAAAGAAAGTAGAATCTAGAATAAACGAGGAAGCCGAGCGAGCGGCACATTATCTTGATAGTTCCACAGAGGACGAAATCGTTAAAGTCTTAGAGAAAGAACTTATAAAGGAGCATATGAAGACAATTGTCGAAGTAAGTAGAAAGCATTACGGGACATTGTGTTTGGATTTAGACACCCTGTCTTGTTTTGGGCCTTGATTTCTTATTCTGAAGGTTAAAATGACTTCTCTGTCATCTTACGTCATCACTATTTCAGATGGAAAACTCTGGTGTAGTACACATGCTCAAGAACAACAAAACAGAGGACTTGGCTTGTATGTACAAGTTATTCAGTCGAGTGGAGGAGGGGCTGAAGACGAAGGTCAGCTGTATTAGTGCGTATCTCCGGGAACAAGGCAAAGCGCTAGTGGCTGAGGAAGAAGGGGGAAAGAATGCAATCGCATTTGTGCAGGTGAGAAAATACCCTTTCTTATTCAACATACTGTTGGTTGTATTGTGGCTTTTACACAGGGGCCCGGGTGCCTAGACTCGGTGGTATTCAAAACTAGCTTCATTGGTGATATGTGCCAAAACTTGCAAGAATCCGCAAAGTACATTAAAGTAGGTGATTAGGTCCCCAAGGAAAACATTTTGTGACATATCATTTCCTTATTCTACAAGTTTCTATGCCCTCTTAACAAGAATATTCTATATTTTCAGAGCTTACTCGACCTAAAGGACCGTTTCGATCATTTCCTTCATCAGTCTTTCGGAGATGACATGCTTTTTAAGCAGAAGATCTCAAGCGACTTTGAATATTTCATCAACTTGAATCAGAAATCACCCGAGTACTTGTCCCTATTTATTGACGATAAACTAAAGAAGGGTGTCAAAGGGGTAAGCATGAGTTCCTGGTGATTACATGTATGGTCGAAGCAGTTGTTGGGTGAGTGTGCAAGTCAGATTAAGATCACACATGACCTTTCTCAAAGTTAGCAAAGTCTGAAATACACATGAAGTGTGGAGAAGATGCCATCATGGCAAACTGTCTGGGAATCAACCCTGTGATCTCAGTGGTGAGAGCATGGCTCTTTCCACTGTGCCACTCTGACTAGACCAACCCTTTCCACACTGATATTAACCTTCCTGATATCTCTTTCCAGATGACCGAACAGGAAATTGAAACTGTCCTTGATAAGAGTATGGTGCTGTTCCGCTTCCTGCAGGAGAAGGACGTATTTGAACGTTACTACAAACAGCATCTGGCCAAGAGACTACTGCTGAATAAAAGTGTATCTGATGATTCAGAAAAGAACATGATCTCAAAGTTAAAGGTGAATATTAACTGTGTAGTAACTAATAGAGAACGAATCGACAGCAATCTTGACCTTGTTTGTCTTTGTCTGTTACACAGCACAAGAAGGCAGCTTTTCCTTAGTCACATGTTGTGTTTTCTTTCAGACCGAATGTGGTTGCCAGTTCACTTCCAAACTTGAGGGAATGTTCAAAGACATGACGGTATCCAACACGACAATGGAAGAATTCAAAGCTCATGTACAAACAACTGGGGTAAGAAATGTCCTCCGTATTGAGGTCAACTTGTGGGACAAGCAGGGTAACAGTAGTGAGGGTCAGTAGGGGATTGCCCAACTGTCCCATATCCGTTGCTTGGGACAGTAAGCCGTGGTGCCTTGTGTCTCGTACCTTTGCAAGGGCAAGTAAAACACCCATTCATTTCTATTTCAGGTGTCTCTCCAAGGTGTCGACCTATTTGTCCGCGTCCTGACAACCGGCTTCTGGCCAACACAATCTGCAACGCCTAAGTGCACCGTTCCATATGCAGCCAGGACGGCCTTTGAAGCATTCAGACGGTTCTATTTAGTAAAACATAATGGTAGACAGCTGACGTTACAACCTCAGTTAGGATCCGCTGATTTGAATGCCACGTTTTTTGGTTCCAACACGACATCAAAGCGAGAGGAGGGCGAGAATGGTGCTGCCGGTGCCAGTAGCTCATCGAAAGGTCCACGAAAACACATCATCCAAGTTTCCACCTATCAGATGTGTGTGCTTATGCTGTTCAACAACAAAGACAAATATACGTACGAGGTGAGTGTCTGATAGCTTGGCCAAGGCCAGGGGTTGGCCATTCTTGCCCATTCTTGTGATGACAGGGTGCGTGCAAGGTCTTAAAAAGTCTTAAATTTGGCACTTTCATTTTCAAGGCCTTAAAAAGTCTTAAATTTGATAATTTCTGTGGGAAGGTCTTAAAAAGGCCTTAAATTTCATATCAAGGCAGTTGTAAAAAAAAAGTTGGCAGGAGATGCCAGGAAATCGCATCTCATGGGCTTCTAAAAATCAAAATTTTTCTGGGGGAGGGCCCCCAGACCCACCGACCAAGTACCCGCCTTCTTGGCCATGTTGATCCCTGCCATTGTTCCCTCACGGAAAGCCTGTCAGTGGTCTGTCCAGGTGCTTCATTTAGAAGAAAATAGGTCTTAAATTTTGCCGATACTCGGTCTTAAAAAGTCTTAAAAAGGTCTTAAATTTGGTGCTCCATAAGCTGCACGCACCCTGGATGACGATGGGAAGTTTGATAGCGGAGGTTTTCTCGGGGAGGGGGGTCTAGTTTCACCTTGCATTAAGTAAATTCACAGCCTGTTGTATATTTTTGCCACTTATACCTCTGGATCATTCTGCCTTGCAAGATGTTGGCATGCGTTGATATCAAGTTTAGTGTTACACATATGACGTAGACCTCCCAGGTAAAGATTCCTCTTCTTTTCCAGGAAATAAAAAACGAGACAGACATCCCTGAACGGGACTTGATGCGTGCCATTCTGTCGTTAGCGTTAGGTAAAATGACGCAGAGAATTCTAGTGAAAGAACCAAAAGCGAGGGAGATAGAGCCGGCAGATGTGATCTATGTAAACGACCAGTTCACGTCAAAGTTGTTCAGAGTAAAGATACAGACAGGTAAGAGAGTGGAACAGATCTGACTCATTTACATCAGACTCGGTCCATCGTGTTCAGTAAAAGATTTGGGATTAACGGTCGTGCATGTACATTTTCTGCATTTCTGTTTGATTTCTGTTTCAGTTGCAGCGAAGGGTGAATCTGAACCTGAGAGGAAAGAGACAAGAAGTAAAGTGGATGAAGATAGAAAACATGAATATCCTTTTCTAATCAATGTTATGGGGACATTTTATAAGTCAGTTAGGGTTGACAGACTGGGATCAATAAGCTTGTGGGTTTTGTATGGTAATACTGTTTGTTACGTCAAGGACCGTGTATGGGTCTGACTGGGAATCAAACCCAGGACCTCAGAGGTGACAGGTGCTGCTGTTTCCACTACACCACTCTGAGTCTGACAACCGGTGGCATACTAAGACATAGTCGTTCAGTTTCCTTAACCATAGTCACGATCGAAGCTGCCATAGTTAGGATAATGAAGGCAAGAAAAAAGATGCAACACAACGTTCTAGTCGCCGAGGTCACTGACCAACTAAAAGCACGATTCCTTCCCAGCCCAGTAGTTATTAAGAAGAGGATTGAGGGCCTTATAGAAAGAGAGTATCTAGCGCGAACACCTGAGGATAGGTGAGTGAAGACTCGTGTTCAATCAGCATTGGTATGGGTTGCTGTGTATCAGTGTCGCTCTGACGCACAGTGAGGCAAAGTAAGAAGTGGCCTGGTTTGACCCCAAGCAGTCTCGAGGTCAGTGGATGTGCTGCAAGCTTAGCCCCATGGCTCTGCTTCCATGTTGTGGCAATGACAGTTCACAAGTTTCAGAGAGCTTGCCCTGGATATACTCCTTATATCTTTCTTTTCCCTTTCAGGAAAGTTTACACCTACGTGGCCTAATTGTCCCCTACATCTGCCGACTGTCATGGAGAACTTCCACACACGGATGCTGGATGTTTAATATATATATAAATATCTATATATATCTGTACAGAAGTAAATATACGCATTGTAAAATTGCACACTGTACGCAGTGGGACAAGAACTCAACTCTTGATGCTCAGCAAACGTAATTATTTTCTGGAAGTTTCATCATTTTCCTTGCTGTTGGTACAATTGTTTGTTGACTATCGTAATCGGTCGTCATGCAGGCAGATGACGCACGACCTCAACATGAATCCATATTGTGCTCAATTATATCGCATTCTCTGCTGCGGCCATCTTAGTTGGGTTGAATTTGGTCGGGCGGGGTGAGGCGTCAGTTACGTAAAATGAAGTACAGTGGAATCTGCCTCCATGTCTTTGGAACTAACAGATGCTCCCTTTAATTGAGAAGTGGCCTGATTTCAGAGGTCAAGACGAAATGACTGAATGTGTGGCGGGCTAGGAAAACCCGGCAGATGTTACTGAATGATCAACAAGGGCTGTCAGATTGCCTGTGCATTGATCTACTAGGCCTAGCTACTGTTTATTTGCTACGTAGTACATTTCAGCTACTGAAATGTGGGAGTTCAGCAAGGCCATTAACACTTCCCTCAAATGCGACATCCGCCGTGCCGGGTTTACCTAGACCGCCACACAAATTGGGACTGAATTTTGGCATCCATATCAAGAGGTGTCCTCCTGGTAGAGGCGACCCCTATGGTTGATTCCATTGTACTCTTAACCATATGAAGACAGTTGATGTCTTTGCTGCATTGTTAGTTTCATTTGGTGTGTCCATCCAGGGCTCACCGTTTTGACTGTGGGACTATGCAGTTCAACAGATACAATTATGGATGGAGACTGGATTATGGATGGAGACTGGATTAAAATGCCTCATGGGAAATAAAGGATCTTAGCTTGTGAAGACTTGTTACGGATTCATTCTATTCTTGGAGAAGGCTTTGTGTATCAGTGACTTCTACAGAAAAGGATTCTTCTGCTGCTGCTGCGGTCGCAGAAACCTCAGCTCTCAGCTGGGACGAAGAAGAAGGGGGGGGGGGGGG
>NMRB01000122.1:592485-640675 GCA_002633025.1 Notospermus geniculatus | reverse complement strand
CCCCCCTCCCAGGAACACCTTGATGCTTTGTGTTACAAGCAGTTTAGTGAGAAGGTGTTTAACAATTCGAAGTATGTTGAAGCTCACGATTTGCCAGCAACTGCTGCATCAGCAAAGTTTCACAGTCTGCGGATGTACTACCAGATTCAGGATTGGAGGAACGATGCTGAACAATTAGACTCAAATGATTTGGGAAAGGAAATGGTAAATGATAGACTACTTCCTACAAAGTCGGACATGTCACTTGCACCTGACGACCTCTTGCAGCCTGTTTTGTAGTTACAGCGAAATGAATATGACTCGAAACGATGCACATGTAGGAAACATGACATTGAATGCACAGGGTGGAGCCGAACTCACATGCACGAATTCTACAAAACTACTGCTAGATGAGGTGGACTTGAGTAAAACCTTTAACACACAGACAATAGCAGGCCCCAAGTAGCATAATCAGTGTTATGTAATACTTTGATGAGGTTGATAACATGTGCAATGGATTGTTTGACCCTAATAACATGGGTATAGACACCATCTTTGATATTTGTGCACATTTTATTGCAAAGTTATGAGAACAATTCACTTTATGGATAATGGCGGAGGCTAATTAGCATAATCATTGTTATGTAATACTTGTAGAAAGTTGGTAACATGTGCATTGTATTGTGTGACCCTGATAACATAGGTATAGACACCATTTTTAATATTTTTGCACACTTTATTGCAAAGTTATGACAACATTTCACTTTGCGGATAATGGCGGAGGCTAATTAGCATAATCTATGTTATGTAATGCTTTTAGGATGTCAATAATATGTTCATTGTATTGCCTGGCCATGAAAACATGGGTATAGACACCACTTTTAATCCATTTGTACAATTTGTTACAAAATTATAGGAACATTTCAATTTTTAAGTAATGGGGACAGCTCATTAGCATAATTATGCAATTTTGACCACTTTCCACTCACCGGACTTTTCCGGACTTTTGATATGTTATACTTACGGGTCTCCTGAGCACATTACAAGTGAAATCATTTCTGTTGCAATTTTTTCCAGGTTCAGCCCATATTTTTGGTAGAATGACTGGACTACAAACGTGAAATACTCTTTCAATGCTACTTTCTTCGGGTGTGAAAACAGACGTCAACTGGAACTCGCGGAGAAAACAAAAGATTATCTAGCCGTTGGGAATCTTACAACGTGTGGATATTTGTAACAATATTTGCAAGCTAACCTTTGAAGCATTTGCCACAAAAGGAAACATAGTTGGTCTCACAGGCTTCATGAAAAAAATATCCATTTTGTCATTCATTATTTACGTATTTTCTTTACAAAATACTATTATCATTTTTTGTATCTATCTTCTGATAACGCCTGGGACCAGCAACACTAGAACATAAACACTCCGTGATATTGACTACAAAAGATACTGCCACGTTATCCCTTTAAATTTGGTGTCACACTAGAACCGCAGGATCAGATCTAGCGTGTAATAGGGCGATAAAATCTCATCGTGATTATCAGACGATCTGGTCATAATGATATCCGCTAGATAAACACCTTAGATCGCCACCGGAGTGTTAAAAATCGTGATCTCCGATCAGAACCCGAGGCTGGAGCACACGACAAATCCATCAACCTCGTCCCGACACATAGGAGAGGAACAACATCTTCTATTAGTGCGCCAATCTCTAGGCACACACAGACGGTGCAGCGTGGAACCATGCATGTAGTGCATGGTAATGCATGCCTGTAATGTACACTCCGTTACAGTGTACATGTCAACGGCAATGTCTTTGACCCCGTTTGGGGCGGAATATCTTACACCCTCCTCAAGAAAAATTTTGACTTTCGATCTGAGATGACATGTCATAGCATTTCCCACGGTAAAATCATGATTTCAGCAAACATTTGCACTATAAGCATGTCCCAAAAATACAGGGTAACGCAGGCTTGGAATGTAGGCCTCACGACCCTGGGCGAACTTTTGGGTCAGCGTCAGCTCTTCTATAGCTGAAACCATGATGATAGCGGGAGAGTCTGTCGTGTTGTCGAACCTGGACACAGGGTTGAACATCTTCGCGTTTCGCATCAATAACACCAGAAATTAGATCATCGCATCAGCGCGTAATCTAGCAAGAAAATTGCATGAAAGAAATATTCTCACTTCATTTCTCCAGTTCATTACGGCGATGAAATTCGTTAGTGGCATGCGCCGGATTGGTCGAGGCGAAATTCTAATAGCGGGTTCTGGCTTGGGAAATATTAAATATCAGAGTATTTCTACAGACAATTACTGGCAAGTATCCTACACGTATCTGCGCCGAGTGGAAGATAATTCTACTTCATGCGTGAAGGGTCCTTTTGCTGACTATATGAGGCGAATCGACGGCCGCTTGCTGCCCCGAAATCTTCAACGTATTTTACGTTTTATTTGATATAAATCGTGTTGATGTCGGTGATAGAAGGGCGACGTGAATGGAAGGAAGGACTCTCAGTTATGGAGTAATCTTTAGAGTACAATCTAATAAACAGTTGGGCAGTACCTATCTCTGCCAGTCCTTTGTCTTTAACCCACTGTAAGCAAGCCAAAGTCTAACGACAATAACAACAGCATCCGCCATGACGCCACTATCACTGTTGTTGTTGTCGTCAGACGTGTAGCTTAGCGATCACCGATCGAGCTATCGGCAAGAAATTAGGGTGCATTTTCGATGTATTCTATTTCCTTGGAGCAGTTTTGAGTTCGTCTGAAGATGATCTTGATAGTAACAATATATGCTTGTCAATCACATTTAAAATGGGTCGATCAAGACAGCAGCCGTGATCAATGGTTCCTCCCGGCTCTCCTCGCCACCGTCATGCAGCTGTTCACCGGGCACAAGAGGCGCTGAGGACCAATGTGCTCTCTCAGCAGCGTGCACGGTGAAACCGGAGGATTATTATACGGCTCCTGTTCCAAGTCAGGAACGGTTAGGTTACCTGTACTTAACAGTACCTAAATGCACAGGGATGTCGTCTCAACATGACGTGAAGCCAATAAAGTAACCCGGGTGACATATATTTTGTAAAGTGAGGCTCTAGATTTCGGACAGGGAGATCAGATGAAAAAATATTGTGACCACGAAAAGGTCATTAAGTACAAGTACTTGATGTAAGATGGGCAATCTCTCATGAAAATACTTGACCAATGCGATAATTACACTGCAGGTGCCAAAAGCCTGACCCTTGTATAATTTGGACCTGGATCCATCTTTTTTTCAGCTTACTCTTTGTTGTAGTTCAAAGCCACAAACTTTGTGTATGATGTTTCTCCACAGTCTCTAAAGAGTTAATAGCAAGCTGTTTGCCTGCTTCTAATGTACACGGTAAAGTACGCCATCGGAAGGTGGCTCTGGACAAGAACCTGTCAGAAACATCTGAAGAAGATAAAAGCCAGAAAATTACTACATTCAGTGCGAGCGTGTCGGGACAAAACGTGAAAGACCTGGCTTAATTGGTCAGAAGAAGCCGCTGGCCATTGGCTCGCGGTGGCACGGTGCTCATGCCAGCGATTCAACCAACTCCAGAGATGAGAAGATGGGATCTCGGCCGCGGGGGTTGTTAGTAGTATCCTTGTTTTCCCCTTATAGCTGATGGAAGGAGTACCATACAATATGAATCGATCCCCTCAAAAGGTTGTAACAGACAATAAGGGTACTTTCGATACCATGGAGTTCTCTCAAGAGGAACATGAATGTCAACAATAGACTTGTATTTTCAAAACTAGGTATTGTAATAAACCTAAAAGGCATAGGGATTTCCACGATGTTCTTAACAAGCTTGGCGTATAATCCATCCAATTCTTTGACCAATTATGAGGGAACAGTAGCATTTGCCGTACGGTCAGCATATAAGCCGGGCCTTTCATTGGTACAGTGCAATTGTCTGAAAGAGTGGAATTGTCTANACGGGTCTCGAGACGACGAGAAGCAGCGTATAGCAAACTAGAAAAGATTATATTTAATGAAAAACCAGTGGAATAAAAAGAACAATCACACTGGGGTTGAAGAAAAAAGTCTCATTTTGTGCTTTGACGAGACAGTTGGTGTGCCGTGATAGATTTGTCAGCAGCTTGAGCGAGTCCATTGTTGATAAGGATTGGAGGGGCGGTCCAGGCAAAGAGTAGCCCGATGCTCTTCAAACAAGCTACGGGTTGAGTACACAAAAGCTGAATAGAGAGGCGGTGTTTCTATCTCTTAATAGATACACATCCTTGCATGGAATCACGGACAATATTGTTGGACATCCCGCATCAGGCAAAATGTCATCTTGAGGAGGCTACAGTTCGTGATGAAATGATTGGACAGGGCGGAACTGCTACGTTACAGCGCGGCCGGGTTATCTACGCGATGTTGGTTACTTCAAACGGCGGGGTTTTTGACGTACGTCGACGCTTTTACAAGAACCTCATCAGTATCTGGTCATCCAAGTGTAAAAAAAGGAACGGTCGTCCCTCTGGTATCATGCACGATACCTGCAGGATGACGGTTTCTTTTGTCTAATTTGGACCGCACTACGCCACCTTTTGGCATATCATAGCTCAACCACCAAGAAGAATTTTGCATCGACGTTGACATAAGTAACACGATTTTGCCCGAACCCATGTCAGAATCACCTCACGACATAACTTGATCCTTTTCATAGGTTTTGCCGATTTAAAGTAACCCTAAATTAAAACAGCAGGTATAATCCTCAATGACATCATCGGGATGATATAACCAAAAACACCTAAAAGTACATGTAGAGAAGAACGAAGTGTTACCATTTATTGGGAAGTGGTTGTAGACCATTCGTTTCAAGTCACCTATCCAGCAGATTCGGAGGAGAGTGTAATGGAGTTCAGCAGACAAAATGAGTTGAAATGTCAACCATTGTGATGGGCAGTCATATGCAGAATTATGATTTTCACAGTGGCAATAGGGTTTGTGATGTTGAAGCTAACCCAGGGCTTATCATGAATTGCCCTAATTGTCTGATTCAGCGTCAGCATGAATAGGCCGTGCTTTCTCTGGCCTAATGGCATTCACCAAGATAAGTGTCTATCGCTTCCCTTTTGTGGGCGCCCAGAGCCAGATTATACTTGGCCGAGATGATTAGTCATTTGGGTCTCGGAACCTTTCGCATCATCAGTCACAAGTTGATGTCAGTTGGGGAAGAAGAGGCGAATGAACCATCGTCATTATCGCTGAAACCTTATATCAAACAGTCAATCACCTTAGTCATTTAGATACAGACTTGTGGACTTTTACCTATAATCAGTATGTACCGTACTGTACCTTTACGTTACAAACTAAAATGTACACTTTACATGAACATACATGTATACATGTACTGCTAAAAAGACAGGCTTTCTTCAGAAATGTCTTGACACGTACACATTTATATCAGGGTACAATTAGATGTGACACTTTTTATATGTCCTGGTGGACGAACATGCAATTGACTGTTCCACAACCGCTGAAGGCTTTGCCGGCAGCTATGCAGGTGTGTCGGGACAGTTTGCGTGTGGCCCAGGGGGAAGACAGCTTGAAGTGAAACGGCCTGTCAATCAAGACTGGGGGCTGCCGATGCTGTTTCTTTACGTAATAAAGGAATGGGGAGCCTATTGAAAGTTTCACATGACCTTTAAGCTGTCCTATAAGAAACGATGAAGTTGTCCTTGAGGGGGCCTCCGAAATGTAATTCAACGAAATACGAATTACGAACGTTTTTTTCACGTTTTTTCTCGTGTTACAACGTGAGAACCTTAGTTGGTCAGGTAACAGCGAATGCTGAAGGTTGGAAGGACGAATTTCCTTTGCAGATGATTTACCCCGTCTGGACGATGCCATCTTTAACCAGTAGGCTTATGATGTGCACTGGCTGCGTACACAAATGCCTGGTCAATGCCTGTATACATTGTAGGCCTACATGTACATGTTTGTTTTCACTGATGGGCGTCTGAACAAATCTGATCAAGATTTTCGAACACTCGGGACGATCGATCCTTTTCATTGGGAAACACGATCCTCAGACGATGGGAAAATGTTCATTTTGCTGCACATACTTCAGTTTTACCGCGGTGAAGTATCGCCGATGCATCCAGACACTTCGAAAGTTGAACAGCTGGACCTCATTTGGGGAGGTTTGTTCACTCAACTCTCCAAAAGCATGGATTGCCATTTTGTGTGAATATGTCTCCAGGTCTGAAGAATGACTACATGTACTTGATGACGGCTGATTGGATTGAAAAGCCCGACCTGTTCGGGCCTGGCAACATAATTTGATCTCCGTCAACTTCAAATCACGAAAAATTAAGGGGCCATTACACTGTATACTATGGAACAAAGGTAAGTCCAGGAAAATGTATGACTGTATATAAAATGTTTATTTCTCAATGAAAATGAAATGATCACAAAACAACAAATAATATATTTGGAAAAATGCAAACTCTAATCTTTTCAAGATCCTCAAAATAAGGTGGACTACGTACCCTGCATGATTTGTAAAATTATGTTTCCTATGTTTTGGAACATTCAAGAGCAAAGTTGAGAGACCATTCATATGGCAATTTTTATATCATAAATAACATTGTACACCGCATTTAATAAATACTATACATGTACCGTACAACAGATAAAGCACGCTCAGTAAAACACTTTGATTGGTTCTTTTAAACTGCTACCACGCAGAAGCACGATTTAGCTCCTCTGATTGGACAACATATCGGAACTCTAAATAAATACAACAGCTCGAGGAAAGGAGGGAATAAAGTGGGACGGAGTAGATAGGCCTTTTGCACTTGGCTGACTGATATACAAGGATGTGTACATACGTTCTTTTTAGAGGAAATTCACAATGCAGAAAAACATCGATCAATATCATTATAAATTTCATAATATTGAAAGTAGCATGGCCGGAAAATGTCACCAGACGGTGAGTGGATGGCGTAAAGATGATTCCGAGTGATAGATATTGACTATTCAATTGGAATGCATACAATACATGAACATGAATAAACAGATTCACACTTTAAAGCAAAGAAATGACTTAACAATCCCAGCTTCCATGCATTCCCTATCCTATCTTCAAACAGTATTTTACGTTTTTACGATTCTAACCTTTTGCTATGGTAAAGCTACATGTACTAATAATACTGTATCGTCCTATTGCCCTGTAACTCTCCGCCAATGTTCATATCTCCTGCACACCATGCAAGGTTGTAAGTTCATTACGAGTGCACGGATGCTGAAAAGCAGGTGTAACAGTAATGGTAGTCCATTTCAAGCAATGGTCCGGCCGCTACTGAAGGTTTTTGACAGGTTGTACCTTTCCAATGATTCTTTTAAGTGGATTTCCAATGTACAACACTCCCTTGTTGACTACCATTTCTTTCATACCTGTGTTGTTGATAACAGTTCACCTATGGTCTCAATCATTGAGTCTTTGTTCTGCTTCACAATTCGATGGTAGATAAACTGCATTAGAAAGCAAGATATAAGTCTTATAAGTCTTTTTTTTAAAAAGAATCGTTGGTTCCTAGAGACTAAATCCCCCTCCACACCAAGACATCAACTGCCGCGACTGGGATCGCTGTCGTTGCTACTCGTCCCGTTTACAGCACGCACAGACCATCTTGCTGGCTACGATGATGAGTATAATGGACACGAATATGATGACAATGGCCAGCATCAGCAGCAGAATGGAAAACCCGATCATGAACTGAAAAGAGAAGGAAAAGTGAGACAGACTTGACGAAGATTCCGTCGCAGTCCATCTTTTAACCCGTGTTCATGAGTCCTAGTTTCAGGTCAGTCAATATTGCGAGCTTGGCTTTCCTGGACAATGATACCAGTGAACGTACTCTAAACTCCCACTTACCTGTCCCATTCCTGAACTCGGAAAAATGACCAAATCCTAAGTTGAAGATATCGCACGCTGTCATTCTTTGCCAGCCTCGGGAGTGGGCCAGGTAAGTGGACAGGACATTACTGTTTCTGACCATCACCCACCCCATTATCTTCAACTTAGGATTTAGTCATTTTTTTCGGAGTTCAGGAATGAGACATGGGAGTTTGGAGTACGTTCACCTAAACATAGGATGATTCTGATGAGGCCATGTTGGACACTGCTGCTCTGAACTCTGACTGCTTACCGGGGCAATCCTTGGGTTATTCCTGTAGAGAAGGTCATCATGGTAGAGGAGAATAGACCTTCGCACGATCTGGAATGAAAAAAAAATGAAATCTGAAATCTGGTGATCGATAGGAAAAGCCTGCAGACACGATCCCCGTACCTCATATGAGGGCAGTCTCGGAAAACCCGTCGGATGTCGCATTAAAGTATAGTCTGGTTCAACCCACAGGGACTTGAGGCATGCATGGCAGGGGTGGTGGGTGTTTCCGAGGTACAAAAGCACCCCACGGACAGTGCCCTGACCCCTGGGGTAACACACCCCAGAAATATACATACTTCTGGGGTGTATTACCCCAGGGGTCAGGGCACTGTCCATGGGGTACTTTTGGACCTCGGAAACACCCACCACCCCTGCCATGCATGCCTCAAGTCTCTGCGTGGTTCACTGGTAGACCATTGGAATGCAGTTTGTGGTTAGGGTGTGGCAAGAGTGACATAATTACGGGTTACATGTTATGGCGTAATGAATCAGATGACTGTGCCTAATAATAAACATTGGCCTATGGACTGTTGTGAGCCATAAAATCTTGTGGTCAAAATTTAATGTTCCATTTCCTCACTGGGCATTCCAGTGGCCCACCTCTAGGTTGAACCAGACTTTACATGAAGCAACAACATACACGAAAGAACGTAAAACTAAAGCAGTCGTATCATAATCTGACACAACCACGTCATCTCGATGGATTCAAAGCAACTCCAAGAAAACAAGCATGTCTCTATAGGGGAAGACACAGGAATGGTAAGTTCAACTTCACATGAAACTTTGATAGCGTATGAAGCCCCCAAAATGCACATCAGACACAAGACAAGAGCTGGTTGACTTTCGATTTCCATTTGGTGGAACTCGTACTAACCTTTTAGTATCTGGGTACTTGACAGCTAGGCCTACATGTACCAAACTCTTTCAGCTTGCCTTCTTGGATAAAAGGGATGGCATTCCTTACACCATGTAGGATATTCGCCTAAGCCGTAGACAATCTCTGATTTGACCTACCTGAGTAATGGCGAGTATCAAAGAAGCAATAGCTCCAACCAGGACAACGTAGACCAGGACCTTCTTCCTCTGATTATCCAAGGAGGCGAACACGCCAGCTATACCAGTGACGAGGTACGCAGCAGCAGCCAGGAAGAATTCGGTATGAAATACAGGCGTGAAGACGGCGAATGTGAAGAAGGCGATCGCGTTAAGGATACCAAAGATGACCATGATGATGCTGGAGATCATTGCCTTTGGTATGGAGTAGTCTGGCTTGCCATATTCGGGCTGGATAACGTGGACATCTTCTCGGACGGGTGTACTCTCTGTGGCATAAGGCGGTGCCCAATAGACACTCTTACCGGGCTTACCGGAGGTCGGGCGCACGGGCGCGCTCATCCTGCAAGAGAACACGGCAACTGACTTCTAAAGTAATCAAAGGGCAAATCCTCATCCTGTCTGAAAACCTGTACACTACATGAAATTGTCACTTCGACCCATGCAGGTGTATCAGTAAAGAATAGTTGTCCAATGAGGTTCCCCAGGAGTCTGAGTCGGGTTTTATTGTTCAACGAGTGATCAGGAACTGGATAGAAACCATGATCATTCGAATCCAACATTACCATTGCAAACTATTGTAACTAGGACCAGCATTCCTAGGACTCCCATGCCTTCCACACCTACAGGCAAGAGGTCACTGACCCTCAGCCCTGCTTACTCAGATTAGCTCAATGCAACGACACGAGCACTCAAGCGTGTGCTGTCTCTTATCACAACCTCCTTCGGACATGTCTGAAGCCAACATAATAGTTCGAATACTGCCTATATCATATACAGTATCATTGCAACGTCAGTGCCATTCTTTTTACATCATGTACTGTACGTGTACGTTGTATCATGCCTGTTGAAAGCAATGGCAACACGGAATACGCCTACTGTGCCTGGACGCCATGTTCCTCGCTGAAATCTACCTCAATACTGCTCATCGTCCATCCTCTAAAGTATCTTACTAGGAAAATATGAATAGAAGACAAAAATGTGCATACAGACCTTTTGCGAAAGTCGAAATCAGAGTATTCCGCAGTTTTTCTCCAACAAAATGGCGAAGAGCTTCTACATGGCGTACGTGTAATGCTTCACCGTGTATTGATCTCAACCTGCCTCTACAACACACACGTTTGTTCACCACTAAAGGCAATCGATTTTTGTGTGTTTCACTACCTGTAGAGAAGATTGTAGTCATCAAACTCTATACAGACTGGCTTCAGTATTGGATTACTGTCACCAGCTAATTACTAAACCATTACCGACCACTTGATGTGCTGGGGATGTCATCGTGTTGCTTTGGTAAGGTGTGGCAAGTGGGTGATGTAACGGGTTCGATTTCGTTCGTCATCAGACAGTTGGTATCGAAAGTAACGTTCGGTAACATTCTACTTATGAGGCTGAGAAAAGTTTGAAGCAGAAGTTATCTCTGAAGACGCCCCCACACTGAGAGCGTCTTCAGGTGAATAGTACAAGAGATTCTAGTACATGTTATCTCTCAAAAGAAGATGTCAACAGCATTTTTTTTTTTCGTGTTTCAAACCACATAATGACTAAAGGAGAAATTATCTGTTCACATGATTTATAATTTGTGTACCCAATGTTCACCACCATGACGACAATGTCGAGGAGTTCAAAGATGTTCTCAACGATTTGTCAACAAACCTCAAGACACTGAAGCATCACTGTTGGCAAATCTCAGCCCAGTCAACCTCGTCCTGTTTCTTGGACTGACGACAAGGTGCGAGTTTGGCCCAAAATTAACCGTTCAGGGATGTTACAGCTTCCTGGATGCTGAGGTCTTAAATTGCTGAACAGGCTCTGAACAAAAGTGTCACCAAACGTTGTTGGCAATTTCATTTCTCTTTGACATTATTGACAACAAAAGATCTCTTGCCACCGAAGTCGATGTTAAAAATTTCCGATCGGCAAGACGTCAAGTACTCCTTTAATGCATTATGTCAGATCAGTTTATCCTCTCCGAATCCGAAAAATTGACGTTGAAATTTATTCAGGGAGTCATGCAACGCATTATCACAGGGTTAAACTCTATTATCTGAAGTAGGCATTTATCGATAACACACCATTCAAGTCGAACCTTAAAATCTTAAGTTCAGTGCTCTTATTTGACAGGCGTCTTTAATTGCCCGCTTACGCTATTCACTGGTGACGCAGAGAGGAAGCTCAACCCTTCATGGGGACGAACGGAAATGAAGCACAACCTGTCGAAATTTTCCAACCGGATTTGTATCGGCGTGAAGGAGGCCGAATTCTCCCCATCAGCGGTGTTCGGTTTCTTTTTATCCTTTGGAAACAATGACATCGTCTGCTCATCCCATGCGCAGTCTGCTCTCAATAGGTTCTTCCTACATGTATCTGTTTTCGTCCTGCAAAGATTTCATCATAACACTACGGCAGAGTTTCCGTCGCCAAGCGAACATTCATTCAAGTGGTACTTGGACTCCAGCGAGCCAATCCGAGGCGAGGTTGCCTTCCCCAGGATTGACAGCTCGAGTGTGCTGTACATGACCCCGTTTAGTAGCGTATTGTTCTTTTTGAATCAGAAATCTGGCCGTGACAGTTTTCAAACCTGAATTTGATTTCAGAAGAAAGTGAATAGGGAAGGAAACTGAATGGTGGCCATTGCCTAACAGGATTAGGTATTCATGCATTCCGTCTGTCAGCAAAGCCCCTCGTACCAATGGGTGATTAGAAGTCGTCCTTCCATCTCAGCTGATTGGAATTGTCAGATTAACTCATTCTTGACCGAACCACAGTTGACGATACCTTCTGATATCAGAAAGTCTTGAAAAACGTCTGATTTGGCAGAAGAGACTGGAATATGAAAAAAAAACGGAGCTGATCACCTCCTACGTGTATTTTGTCAGAATTTCTGAATACTGAAGGTCACAATTTGGTGACTCAAGAAACTAGTCATAAGTTTGCCGATCATCACGGGGTTGCTGCCGAAGTGATGTGCATTTCACATGTCAAACGTACTTCTGTGTGCACATTTCGACGTCACACTAAGGCTGCTTTTCCACGAGACGTTTGCGGGCGCGGAATAGGAGGCGGACGCGGGTAGAAAATATCGATCCAACGCATTTCCCTTTAGCTGTTTCACCCACATCCGCGCCCGCCTTCTATTCCGCGCCCGCAAACGTCTCGTGGAAAAGCAGCTTAAAGGTGGAATGAACTGAGGAAGAGGTCTGACTCAGTCATCACCTGATTCTGAAGAGGGACAGGAATTCATATCGTTGGCATTGCGAACGTTTTCCCCGACACCAGGAATAAAATTCTCTCCCAGGTTAATTTGCTCGGTCTGCTTTTTCGACATCTCAATTTTTTGGATCCTTTACTGAGTAGAAGTTATGTGGCCCGAATAGAATCTCGACACAGAAATGTTGTGTCCGATCCTGCACCGGTTGGAAAAGTCTCCTCAGTCAAACACTATCAACTACACCACAAAAGACCTCTGTCATGTCTGTGGTCCCTGTGAACTTTGACCTTTTCCCTGCACTTCGACGAATTCCATGTCATAAATGATACCCCACGCCTTGGAGGAATAAAACCGGTCAGGTTTTGTTCCTCCACTGCCCACACCAATTCTTACCGCAGCCCAAATCCTCGGTTCACCTTCATCGTTCTTGTCAAATTACCATCATCTCTGCACAAGTATGAACTTGAGTATTGTCCTGTCAAGTTGCAGTAATCTAACATGAAGATGCTGGACTGGCCAATGTCTCTGGTGGGCTTAGGTCAAGTGACTCTTGTCACGTTATTGGAAGCATCCTACAGCGGCCATCTTTGGACTTTGTCGACGAATACTGCTTATGTCTGACAGCTTCCTGTCAAAAGATCATAATCTGAAACACATTGAGGTTCTTCCCGACCATCACAGTGTTTGAAATAGCTCTTGTACTGTTAAATTGGCTCTTAGTCCGTTAGAACACCACGTGAATATTAAAAAGCATATCACCGCCTCTATATTGCGTTCACTTGACATGTCAACTTGTCCGTTTATGAGCAAGGTATACTTTGGCACATTGATATCTAGCGCTTGTTCTGGACCACTTTGACTTTTGAGATAAGTTTGGACGTAAATTGATTTGGTCCTGCGAAGTTCTGAGAGCATGCTTGATGTTCATTTTCGTCTTTAATGGATGATGGTACCGCTTGAAATGACCATCAATGTTGTCAGTGACCGAAGTGAAAAACCGAGAAATCTGCTGAAAACATCTTCTCTTCATCAGGGCACGTAACAAATAATAGATCTTTTTCTTAGTGCTCTGTGTAAAGGTACCGTAACATGGGTCTATCGTTTTCAGTACTGAAAGTCTTCAATATCAGGGAGGTTGAGATCAGCGACTTATCACTGATCTTTATACGTATACGGATAGAATTCTGTACAACGAGGACAAAATTTGTGTACATTTCGATCCGTATGCGTATAAGGATCCGTGATAGTGATAAGTCACTGATCTCAACCTCCCTGATATCTCTGTCCGTCACGTATTCACACTTCAAGTAAAACGGCATTCTGAGACAATCGGTGTTTCTCCGCAGCGCATACCCCACCGCGTACAAACCGTTGCAGTGACGAAGGGAGCGACCAGAACGAAACACCGATTCCCTCAGGATCGTACACCAGTGGCTTTTTGCTGGAACGGCCATTTTCCTATTTGATATCTTCAAAGCAGTTCAAGACCTGCAGTCAGCTGAGATTGTCTTTGTGTGGTCATTTGAATGCCAAAAATCTCGTTATTCTACGTCATCATTGAACATCCAGTGAGCGCCTTCCGGTAGGAAGGTGTATAAATGGTGTATTTTCGACTGTCTACAACCTTTTGGTATTACCATCGACAATCGATTAAATTGCAGCAGTGAACTTTCACGAAACAATCCATTAACCTGGATCAGTGTGACACGCCGATAATTGGTGAATTATCCCAGAAATTATGAGTCGGTTAGATCCGTCGGTCATTTACTAATTAAATACTCCCTCCTACTTAGTCATCTGGTGTTAAAATCAGCGGAAGTCGGTGTCATTGAGAATCGACGGCTGCCGGTGATTGCGATGAGTCCATTTCTGATGAGGCGTAACAAAGATCACAAGTCACGTGACATATCCCGTGTGTTCTCGTGCAGATATGGTGCCATTGTTGCACAGCATCTCATCAGATCGGCGTAGGATGGCCATCAGTCGCCTCTACGTACACCTTTCCTCAGCATCTTGCCTGTGATTTCAAAAAGAAATGGCTGGCCTGCAATTCAAACACACCAAAACTGACAGAAAATGCGTCTACTTACCGCTACGTACCCGCCAGATCACTCGCCAGAGGCTTTGCTTTATGCACGCTACTGTACCTACATCATGGCCAACCGAAATGGTCTACAGCGACCAGTAACCATATACCATCGTCGTGACCATGATAACCAGCATAACCCTCGGGTTTTGCAGATAGGCCACGGTTATACAGTAGCCTGAAAGCCTCTGGCAAGAGACACCTCCTTTGTCCACTGCATAAAACAGATTAACTATGATACTTGCCTTCAGGCTTGGGATGTCAAACGCTGACTGGGTGACTTCTGAATTGTATTGTCCCATATCTCATTTCAGTGTCGTACTGCAGCAGTACGTAGTATATACCTGAAGAAGAATTTCAGCCGGGGCTGATAGGATTTAATATGATATTTACTTGAATGGAGAGATAGACAAGCATTAGACGGGAAGAAATAAAAAGTGAGCCTAGCTGCAACTGGTGAACAGACAACTCTATGTCATTGCTTATCACCATCTCAGGCGTCGTGTTTTTTGCCGTTCATATTGTTTTTGTCGTGAATGATGCTGGAAGATGCCTCTGTGAGCTGTTTCAAGTGTAAAAAGCTGGCCAGAAGTTGGCCTTCATGCTGTAAGTAAGATTAGGACTATTGTCTACATTTTGGGCATTCAAATGAATAATCTTTAACCATTGTCTTCTATGTTACGTAATCTTAAGATGTTACACAACTTAGGGGCGAATGAAGTTCATGGGAAACAACAATTCCTGCACATTTGCCATACATTACCTGCTTTACTTGTGTGCATCTTTCAGATGAAAAGAAAAAGAACTGTTACGATAGCGAATGTTTTAATGTTACATAATGTTACATAATATTACATAATATTAAAGGTATATAATGGTACAATGTACATTATGTATCATTATCAAGGCCTCTGCCGCTGTCTCTGTATGCGACCGTCAGAGTTTTGTCAGGTCTGGCCACGTCGTCGCATCTCACTTTCTGATAATAGAGAGTTTCCGGCATCGTCCCGCTAACGTTTACACTATTGATATTCTGTGTTGAAGACGAATGAATAGCGACAAGGACGATTCCCTTAACTCTCTATGTCATCGCAATTGGTATAACATATCTCCAAGGTCTTCAATTGGTATAACATCTCCACCTGCACGGTTGTCTGCCAATCTCCTGCTTTCTTCCTATCAATGACAAAAATCTCATCTTAGTTTACTTCTTACCATAATAGTAACAGTAACTATGCCCTCCTTCTTCCGCAAGACCGGCGATAAACGAAATAAAATTAAACCGTTTGATTTCAAAATAGCCTCAAGCCATTGCTGCATACACAATAACCATAGAGAAAAAATGAAATAAATGATGAAGAATTACACTTAATGTGTAGGTGTTAATTTAGGGTGTGATTTAGCAGGAAGTGTAAAATTAGCCACCGATTTTGATATATCTAGTCCTGGCAGGCTTTGTATTCTGTTTTGATGATATTAATTGTAGACGAAATTGGCATAATAGAAAAATATTTGACATGATATCTCATTTAATATCTCGAATATATTAACTTCCGGTTTTGCCGTGGATTTTAACAGAACGAAAACTAGGCCTATAGAGACACTCAGTCAACCTATGTATCATCTTGTGGCGAGCCTTTATGTAAACTGAACATTCGGACACTTGTTTCATTGCCTATAAAAATGCAGTATTCGTGACCTTTTTTTACAAACTTTGAGAAATCATCGGTGAAAACATAATTGATACCAATGCACGCCGTACACGGTCAAATACACTGAATGTGCTTAAATGGCTTACAAGTGGGTATATACGTCATGCGTCAGAGCCATACGCCCTGAATCAAAGGACAAAACCTGTAATAATACAGGCATGACAGGTAGAAAAGGAACTCTTGACTGAAGATGTCAAACGAACTTTCGGTGCTGTACATGGGACGTCAACAACAAAACTGGCGTGTGAGACCATCATATCCATCAAGTCGTGTTCTATGTCAGCCAGTACATTGAAAGCACGGCTATGGTAGGCTGTACATCCTCTTGATGCATTGGTTTATTCTTCTACCAGTGTGTGGGGTGAAAGGAGGTCGAATCTCAACAGAGGTCGATATTGTTCAAAAGCAGAGGTGTGTAACGGTTTGGCCTTTCGCAAATAAAAAAACTGTCACAATTTCACGTTGATGAATCCTTTCTTCGTTGCCATTCGTATTAAAATTGAAGTGCATTTTGTTGGATGCAGATTGCTTTTGAATTTAAATCGAAATGCATAATCGCACAGCGGGTGGGTATATACAAGCTATAGTCACACACGTAATCACAACACTATAGCCTTCTCTAGAGAGACACTCTATCACTTTTGTTATAAACTTACAAACGATTTGATGATTTACCCAAATTAAAAGGAACTAGCATTAGGCTTTGAACGGATCAGGCCCAGGTGTGACATATGAATGGCCAAATCGGTGGGCGGGACCTAAGCAATCCTTCAACTCCGTCTGGTTTGTAAAATGGACGATCTCAATCGGTGTAGCTCAAGTGGAACATCTTGTAGGAATTGTGAACAAACCATAAGGAGCCGCCGCTAAGGGGGTGTGGACTTCTGTCCTATTTTAATTTCTCTAAATCGTCATGCATTCTTCTGTCACATACAGGTGTCCAGTCTTTGAATCCACAAAAAGAAGAAGTGTCACTAATGATATGATAGGCGAACGCAGGTGTTGTCTGTATTCATGATTATGAATTAAAATGTCACGATATTATACTTGATATTCGCGTGAAAGAATAGGTCCCGGTGAGACATCCCAGTCCAGTGCTTGTGCTTAAGTACAGAGACAAGAAGTAACTACGTGTTGATGATTTTGAATTGGCCTGAGCAGTCAATGGTATATAAGAATGTAGCAAAAAGGAAATCATAAAATGTGATCACTTGTGCTATGTTGAAGTTAAATCGACTGAAACACTTCAACTGCTTGTATTCATGTTCATATTCATTTTGAACATTTAATGTGTAATTTACCGCCACTTTTGAAGAGCAACCCCACGTTGAATACATCCGTATACAACAACAGAACCGGTATAAAATATAACTGTGTGCTGCTCACAACAACCAAACTGCTGCAGATAGGATTTTGTAAAGATCCTAGATCCTGGCTGCAACCATTTCAAAAAGAATGTGCAGGCAGCTATGAATATACAGATTCGTACAGCTACACGCATTCATCAGCCAAGTTAATTTCAGATTTGTGGGCAGCACCACAAAACAAAGAGAATACGATCTACATCAAGAATCATTGTGAGAAAAACCAGCCCTGGCGACACGAAAAACTCGATCCAGTTATTAAAGTTTGATGCCCTGATTCAGCATGAACAATAACAAACTGCTTAAATATACATGAAGTATCAGTAAGATGGCTTATTTTTATGATGCCGGTGAGCGTCGGGACAAAGAAGTCGTTAGGATTCGATATACTAGTAATCACAAAAGCGATGGTTTATAGATTCCGTCGGGTGGCGCTGTTGGGCTCTTGGAGATGACGTCATATGGTCTGATTGCGGAAGTGACGTACAATAATCAAGTGATGGTAAAAGTAGAAGCTATTGGTCGCATGGATTTTGCCTCAGATTCAATGTTGAGCGCCGTGAGATTCAATGTTGAGCGCCGACTGAAATAGAAACCATAACTGATGTTCCTTGCTATTGTTCTGGCAAAATGTATATATTGCGAAAAAGCTTGGTCCGCAGACGCACGTAGGCCTACACACCCCGAGCAAGGGTAATCAAAAATTGATGTTCGAAAACACAACCACCTTGAAACTATCAATTTTGATGTAACCAATATCTGGAAGTGGTGATTTATTCCCGCCGGTATTGGCGTTGTCATTGCAGTATTAAGGGTACTAGAGGTTGTCAACCCTTGACAGACACTTCGATCCAATGTGACCGTGTGTGAAACTGGACAGAAGTATGTTGCTGTGTCGTTCTTTGTGTCAATGGAAAACAAGGAATAGGTAAACGGAACAGAAATACTGGGTGCAACGAAAAAGTGGCCCGACACTCCGCATTCCATTTTAGTCTACAAGGTTGACATTGCTGTGTACCTTGTTATTCAGTCAAACTAAACTATTATATGTAATTGAGGAAATATAAATATTATTGGAAAGTTCCTTTCCATTTGGTCAAGGAGTATGGCCTTACATCAAATCACTGTTGACCGCTATATCGATCCTTAACATTCCCCTTCAAAAACCGATCAAGAAAACATTGCATTTCATACATTCATTAATAGGTCAACAATGAATTGGTAATTTGATACAAGTCATAGATGCCAACTGAATGACCCTTATTAGGCCTATTTGATACCTCGACCCTCTCAGTACTTGCTTCATTAATTATCAATACTTCTGTACTGCGGTCAGTTTCACCCAGTCTTCCAAAAAGCAATGCATTCACACTTGATGTTTTGTTCTATACACCAAATGCACGTATGATTTCGGCAACATTTATTTGGAAGACAAAAGTATAATAGTAATAGCAACATTGTCCTGTTTTTGGGTGACACCTGAATGCCCCTTTGTTAGGGCAGCTTGATGCCTAATGAAGTTGTATTTACTAGAGTATAAGTAGGCGTATCTAGGGTTTTTAGGTCTTCAACACCCCGTTGCGTTTGAATATTATGTTTTCAATGCCGCAAGATGGTAACCGGTATTCAACTGAGTGTGAAGGCCTTTTGGTGAAGGTTATCAGACCACTTGAACCCGCTGAGCCCTTCCCGCCTTTGGTGTCGAAGTGGACGTAAAACATACTAAAAATCACAAGAAATATAAATTAACTCACCTGGCGGTCTAATGAGGTGTAAATTGGATGGAAAGTTAATGACGAAAAGAATGGGTCCTTCATTACAGGCACTGTTTCAGTGGTAAACCATGGCAATTAGAGTGGCAAAGAGGCGGGGATGAATAACCATTAAGGGGGAGGGGGTAAATAGACTCTGTGTTTAATGGGGGAAGGATGAAGGGACAGGATATTGGTCGGTGCACTTATCTGGTTACGAAGGTTGTGGAATGTAAGGGGGTTATGCGGCTATGAAGGGACATTATTTTCAATGTACGCTTATTGATTCCTCTTCGACTCCCGTAGACACAACATACATGTATTACGAACCGAAACGAGGATGAATGCATGTCTGTGTACATTATATAACGTAACCTTGATTTGAAACATGACAGAAATTCTGTAAAGCATTCAAGAGAGTAAGAAATAAAAGTGGAAAATAAGAAGTGGGAATTTTTAGCAGTTTGCGCGAATTTTTCAATTTCTCAAAATGGGATAGAATTTTTTCCCATTTTGAGAATTTTTCTTACAATGAAATGACATTTTGTCTGATTTTTCGGGCGATATTTCTCAAAATGGGAAACATTTTATCCCAATTTGAGAAATTGAAAAATTCACGCAAAATGCCAAAATTTCCCACTTCTTATTTTCCACTTTTATTTCTTACCCCTTATCCATAAAAGAGGGTGAAAAATGAAGGAAAAAAGAGAAAGCTGCTGCCTCTTTGAAATAAAGAATTCAAGTCAGAATTAAGTTCTGAAACGTGTAACAACGAAAAAGAAATTGTTCATCCTAAGTTGGTGAAAATAAATTCAGCATTCAAACTTGTATTGCTGCTTTTGACCTCATTTTGAATTTAAAAAACGTGACAAGGCCGCGGCCCTCTCGAGATCACGTGATCACTTTTCACAAGTACAGACTCCTCACCCTCACTTATTTCTGTCTGCTGCCTTGTTTACATTCGAGGTTCAAACAAGCGCAGTTCGATAGAGCCAAGTTCAAAATGGAGTTGAACAACATTTAATTAATAACATATAACCAATATTGCAACGATATACATAACATGAACATGTGCACATGTGGTATGAGAATGTAAAGAATACTAGTACATGTGCATAAGTTGAAAACATACATACGTACACAGAGAAAGACTTTGTACGTATATTAGTACATCAGATTTGTTACTCGTATCAAAGTTGAAATGTTGAGATAGATGTAAATTTCTAATGATATACATTGAAAAGTAGTGTGTCACTTTCAACAAAAGCCCCTAGAAACTACTTTTTCACATCGACTAATAGCAGGGTGAACGCGGTACAACTACAGTGCCTGTGTATTGTTTTTTGTCGATCAGTCGATAGATATAGAATAACATTGTATATAGGCCTAGACAGATTTTTCCGTCCAGGTAAAGTTGCCCATGTGAAAATCACACGCAAAATATGGCGGTGAGGCATCGACGAACTTCCGTAACCTATCGGTCCCTTTCGGAAACTTTCGAAAGTAACGACAATTGGCGGAAATACCCGAAGTTTGGTGAACAATGGTCATGGCTGCCATTCCATGCGACGAATAAATGATATCATTTTCCGAACCTTTCATATCCTGCATCTCAAATTACTCTACCACCGCGGACGTTTAGTTCGGGCGAATAACATTGAAAATTAAATGTTGGCGACAAAACGATTGTAATGGACATGCGCGGACAGCGAAAAGCGATGAATGACAACGCCGAGAACAAAAACACTGAAAACGATGGCAATCTCGGCGTTTAATCTTGAGGAACCAAACGCCCATTGTAGACACTCACTGTTAATGATTAGGGCTGGACCCGATCTCGACAAGCAGGCCAATCAATACCGTATTGTCATCGCTTGTAACAATTTATAACCATAAATTGAAGACTAAATTAGCCGCGGCGCGCTTTCTGTATGCTCGCTCCTGCATACCCAAGAAATGAGATGAATATCGTCCAGCTATGCCGTCTCCTGTCATGCCTGTTTAGTGGATGATCGCACCGAGAGAAAATTACGGGGATAATGAGATGCTTGGTAATCTTATATCACGGATGGCTCTGCCCGGGCGAGAGTGTACGGAGTTCCATCTCAAAATAAGAGCAAAATGTTAATTATCGCACGTGAAGAAACACGTTTGATTTTGAAATTTCGTCTCTCATAGATAACATTTCAAGATTCAAACATGTTTCCTGCATGTCCTGTGTAATTTGACACGAAACAAGAGATATTTCATTGGATGATGTCTACCTCAGAAGCAAGGCCATGAGATGAACAGCAGTTGGTGAACATCCATCTATCGGCTGACGTATTCTTGCCAACATCCAGCCTCACCAGTAGAAAAACACCATCAAGAGGTTGGCTCGAAATTCTTCTGAACCTCTCCCGTTTGCAGGTTCAATATGACGTACTCTACCTTCATGTAGAAAACCTTGACATCAATTCGAAATAACAACTTCTTCTTGACATCTCTTTAATCTGCCATCTTGATGACGTCAAGGACGTCCGATGAGAAAAAGGTCCGTTTGGCAATCCAGGTTTTGCAACGCATACATATTGATAAACTGCAAAAATATACTTTCCATGACTATATTATTGGCTCTGGTTCACGCACCAGAATATGTTTTGGTTGACATGTTCTGCTCCTGTATCTCAGTATACATGCCAAAGGGAAGAGAAACCTCAGACGGGGAAAGTATTCGATGCATGATGAAGAACACTAGACAGTAATTAAGTATCCTACTTCTCCTCTATGTGCCAAGTGAAGGATACTAGACCTACATCATGGAGGACGAATGAATCCCATGGTGACGGCATGTGTACATGAAATGTACGACGTACATGTACTCCTGGCGGTGTCAGTGGAGTGGTGTGTTGAGGTACAAACATGCACCGAGAGAACGTGTTCAAATACATGAACATGTTTGTTCAGAGGTTGGTAACTTGTTTCCTCACTGCACTGGCTTTCAACAGTGCGTGAAGTTCAGACTGAAAGAAATAAGGATGGCGTGCAGAATATGAGACGAGATTTGGTCTAACCTAAATCCTAATGACAGATGATCGTCTAACCCACTCCTTAACCGGCCAAGACACTAACCTACATCCGCCAATCCCTTCTCTCGGATGGCACCCGTTTCCTCGGTAACGTTGCTGATGGCTGCATTCTTGACGCGTCAGGAATTAATTGTATCTGTTGGTGTCTTCCAGTCTGGGTATGCATCTCTCGTGGATGAAGCCGTCCGACCCTGCTGTAACGTTTGCCATCACCTGGGGCCGTGTCAGTGAGCCTCATTTTTCTTCGTCTGGTTCTGAAGGTCGCTGGCATGGCTGGGCGATGCTGATCACGCCAGTCCGTTGAAAAGCAATCTCGATTGCAGCTTGTTTTTGGGAACGATGATCGCCACTCAGTACACATTGCCTCAAATCTTTGCTTTAGCTTTGTAGAGAATCGAGCCATAGACCTGAACACACTTGACCGATTACCGGAAGGATCACTTGAACCAATTCTATTTTCGGACATGTTGTATTTTGATCACCAGTTCTAGTCCTTTGTCGCTTGGGGCCTAGAGTCGAACAGGGAACAAGTCACTCTGATATCAACAAGATGGACATGCCGTATAGGCCTATTGAAAAATGAGACAGGCCTTTGTCATGTTTGTTGATCAGTGACTTGGGACGGTATTAACTCTGATCAATGGATGTGATCGCTGCTTCATTGACCGGAGAAACTTCTTTTTTATGATGCTATGTTCTTCCATTAACAAATGCGACGCTAAGGAATCAGCGGCCATTCATACTCTAAGGCCCATGATGCAGATCAAGTGAAAAAAATGGACAAGTCAATACGTTCAGTGTTTCAAACAGCTTAGACTTAGACTGTCCCTGTTGATTTTTTGTTATCATACTCTTGTCTTATCTGAGCGTCCTTTTCAAATAAAGGATATCTCCTTCGTGAATAAAGGGGCATAATCTCTAAACAAGACTCTTTTATTTGATAAATATTACTCATTACCTTGGCAACATGAGTTTTGGTCTTTGTGAGTCACTTGTACTTTGTTCAGGCTATCTTACTCATGTACACCAAAGGGAAAGTATTATTGGCTCAATCAGGCCAGTTGTTGACGAACTGAATCGGTCTCAATCGCTGGAATTGGAGAATTGAGAGCTAAGATGCGGGATATTGCCATGTGGTATAGGTAACGGAATCCTGACTTCGATGAGAAGCGGAACTAAAGCTGAACCTAACCCCTGGCAGTCCTACGGCACCAGTTAAGTTGAACACGTTCCTCACTAGTTATGATCTGTCCTGGAGAAGTGGCATGAAGACCTCCAGTTTTCTTTCAATATATCAGTCTATTGCTAACAGGTTATTAGAGGGTTTCATATGCGCTACATCCACACGGTCATTTGCCATGCTTCACTCCTTAGTTTTGATTCATTTTGCACACGCCATGTTACCTTGTTATATTGTTTTGGAAAGCATTAACAACAATCGTGCAGGTGGCCGGTCAAAAATCGGTAGTTCCTAAAAAGGCAATTTAATGGGCTAAACCCCTTTTCAGATTTCCAAACTTGGTACTTGCAAAAGACAGATTAAATGTTGACATGAAACACGTTTAACTTGATCGACAAGCTGCATATAAACTTTAAAACTTAAATCCAACGAACTTGACTTACATCCACCTATGTTTGATGTACAGATTTCTTGGTGAAATGTTCGTATTTTAGTGCAACTTGGATGAAGTGAATTCATTTGAAAATCTGATAAGGCTCCATGCAGGCTCTTTACCTTCCAATATCCAAGTGGGATTAGAAGAGATTATCCTTTTGAAGGAGTCTGAATGGGATCGAGTTCTTTTAAAAGATATTCTCTAACAAAGAGACAATGACTTGGTAAGACTACAATCCAGCCGGTTAAAGCAATGTGAGGTAAAATCTACAGTCATCATCAGGGTTCGTGGTAGAAACTAGCATATTAGGAGCATATTAGGACCAGCGCCTGTTGCTAGTTCATGACGATCAGGAAATTTCGTTGATAATGTTTTCCTTTTTTTCAGTAAATTAGGGATTACTCAATTGTGTACAAAAATCAAAGAAGACATTATAGGAGTGTCCTGGTACAAGAGTAGTTTTCTAAGACGTTCGTGATATTTTGTTTTTAAGGGACTCTTGAAATTTAATTTTTCAGTTAATTCAAAGGTTAGCATCATGCTATTATCTTTGGAAGATTACGATCCACTTGATAATGCTCAGCAGCTAAGCTATCCAGCATCATTTGGCGTCGTGGACGTGGAGGGGATATTGCAGGAGAGGAGGAACATTCGGTGGGGGATCCATCGGAGCCTCTCCCTGGCTTAAACGATGTCCCTATCCGTTTGCGAGTCTACCACGCCACAAAGCTTTCGTTCTTCATTCTCAATACACCTCTCGGAAAATGTAAGTACCAGCTCGGCCAGTTTTTTTCAACTCCCGTTGCTTGTTCCCTGACAAGTAGACCGGCCAGTCTGGAACTTGTTCTGAGACAGGAATGTGGATTTCAAAGAACATGCCTTGCCGACACTAAAATACGCCTTCGTATGCCTTCATCTTACTGCACTGTGGCCAATTTCACAGCTACATCTTTCCTTCATTTGGGTTTCGTTGTTAACACAACTGCCTTCTACTTCAACCCGTCATCGGCCAAGATGCAATACATTGCAGTACATATACACGTAGATGGATTGGTTTTAGTCAGCCCGAAACACACTGTACAGTGTTTCATGAAGGCAATAAAGGAAATGACGTTGACGATACTTGATGTGAGAAACGTGAGACCTTTCTCAATAAATGTTGTCTACAGCCAATACCGAGCTACTTATTATGAAATTTCCTCTCTTTTCTCGCTAGTATCATATTCATCAAATAGACAAGAATGCGAAACGTTGGATCGAGAGCAATACCTTCAATCCCCATTTATATATCACTCGATAGTGTTCATCTGGTGATACATATGCCTCTCGAAGCTTTCCTGGGTGGGAGACAATAGAGTTTATGTGATATAAGTCCTGTTTAGGGTAGGCTGAGGAAGCTTTGGGATTCCCCAAGGTGACATTCCGATATGACAACTGATATTTACATGAATACATTGTTTGTCTTTGTTCCTTCATTTGAACGCCAGACGAACTCAAACGGCGCCCCTCAGGAGCAAACGGTCACGTGATCCACCGCTCCTGTCGCGTGAAGGATATTGGAACGGAAAAAATAATGCTCTTTGAGGATAACTTTTACATTTTTTTCTGCACTCGAAATTGGCTGCAAACATAAATATTCCATTTTCCGACCAGCACAGGAAGACGTTGCAGCTGCCGTGTCGTAAAAAAAGGAGCCCTTCGAAGCCGGTTTGCCGCTCAGACAATGGTGAAATTACACGGCAAGGAAAAAAACCCGCGGCAGACGATAATCAAATACAAATGTACAGATGTTTCATATGTATACGATAAGATCTTATTTATTCGAAATATATATACGAATGTTCACAAAAAATGATATACTAGCTCGTAGAGTTTCCTTTTGAAGTATATAGAAATTCGGAGACGATTTTACACGAGTACACTGATGAGGGTTGAGAAACAGAGATAAGTATGCTGAAGTACTAGCTAACACGTAATCACTTTTAAATTTAGTGCTTGCCCAAATTACATCCAATTAGACAACATGTCTGTTCATGTCAGCTGTTTTCCGACTTAAGAAAGTATTTTTTCAGTAACAAAATATACGCAACGTGACTGTGCATCGTAAAATGCAGACCATTTAAAGCTGATGGTGATATCGAAAATATCCTGGATATCAGATACCCAAAATATTCAGATATCATAATAATAATTACATGTATATTAACGAGACAATTTGTACAAATATTTCCTGAATTGTAGAATCAAGATTATGCGTGCCCAGTCCTGATTGTATATACTTGGTATATATAAAAGACGACACGCACCGAGTGGCGGTCCGAATTATACTTCGTTTCGATTGTCCGGGGCATAATCCACATTTTGCACCAACCGCGCAATGAACCTAATGCATTCTGCATTGAACTACCTACATAAGGTGAGCAGTAATGGGTTCGTGTTTGGGTAAACTAATCACAAACTTTACATACCTTACTAATACTGTTTCAAGGTTCCATCTCTGGGAACATCTCTCATAAAACGACATGTAAAGTTTTCCCGTGAACACTAAAAAGAACCTATCTTATCCAGTCAAGTTAAAACACAAAGCACCGTTCCAAAAATGTCCCAAGTTAGAACTTCACTAACTTGAAAGTTGCCGACGAACACACACACGCACACAACTTCGAAACAGAAAGTTTATGACGAGAATCGGCCACCAGGTGTCGCTTATAGTTCATAGTTCATTATTGCAAATTGAGATGACTAAGGTAAGCTAAACCTGGACTTGTCTCTGAATTTTTACACACCCGTGTTGTTGTCGGCTTTAGTCTATCTGGCAGTATCTAGTTGGCTTCTTTCGTCAACAATGTCAAAAATAAGCCAACGGTTCTATGACTCGTGTCACGAGAAAAAAACGCATTCGTACGTTTGTGACGTGTGCACAGAATTACGCATAGAGTTGGCGCTGTATCACGCAGTCCAGTGGCAGTAAAGTCCCACTGGTATTACTCCGCGTTTCACCAATTCCGTCCGTTGAGAAGGTACGATGAGGTTGACATATTATTTGGCGTATTAACCGTCGAAGACGTGGGATAGCCTCCCAAGCTGTTCATACTAGCTACACTAGATAGACTTGTTTGCGGCGTAGGGCACGGTGACGTTAACGCATTGGCAGCGTTGACGTTATTACTTTGGGCTATAGGTTTTGGCGTGAGGGACCCCTGCTGAGGTTGGGGTTGTGATTGCACCGATCCTGCATTCTGCTGCGACTGTTGCGTTTGCTGTTGTTCATTTCCATTACCCGTGCAGGGTTTACCGTCTTTTACAAGCACTGGGACCGCAACACGTCGCGGTGAAGGCTGGCACATAGTAGTATCCAATTTTTCCTTGTCCTTCTGTTGTCGTTTGCATTTATATCGGTGATTCTGGAACCAGATTTTCACCTGTGTTGGCGTCAGGTTAATCATACTGGCTAAATGCTCCCTCTCCGGGGCTGAGAGGTATTTTTGCTGCTTAAACCGCCGTTCGAGTTCGTACACTTGTGCTTGCGTGAACAACACCCGTCTTTTTCGCCTTTGTGTGAGTGGGAACTGCATTCCCGGATGTTTGTGTTGGTCTAGGCCACCAAGGGACATGTTCATGTGGTTCATTCCTGATGACATTGAGGACATACTGCCGCACGAGTTGGGACCCATCAGTCGGGAAACTGGGGAAGAGAAAGATAAAAACAAATATCAGTATGAGGTATGAAATAGAATTCTTCGTTACACTTTCTGGGTTTATTCTCATATGGGTCCAAACATTGTCTGAGAATTCTCCCTTTTTGGTCTGAAATCGAAGATTGCAATTTAATGTCATTCTATGTTCTGAAGGTCAGGGTGCGGGGGTTGTAATTTGAAGTTGGCAATAGGGAGTTTAAGAAATCAAACGATAAACGTTAACTTTACGACAACGTTATTTTTTGTACCGAAAATGCAATATTATAATGTATACAATCTGGTGAATTCGCAGTATGAAAAATAACGTTGTCGTGAAGTTAAAGTTTATCGTTTGATTTCTTAAACTCCCTAATATCTTGGCGTTAACCTTATCTTGTCGTTATCCTGTTTAGTCAAGCTTTTTATACATGTAACGCCAAGAAGCTACTCTGGTGTTGTTTCAGAGACCCCAATCCTTGTCCAGAATTAATTATCATGGCGCCACCAGAGCGATGTAGATGCGTTCAATTTTTGCAAACCAGCTGCTTTGGCGCACAGCTAGCAGGAAAGTTGCAAATGAATATTAATTTCTTTAGAAAATTAATAGTTCTGTGGCAGTAAAATCGGTTGAGCGCCCTCTTCTGAAAATAAAAACACAAACTAACACACAACTGCAATCAATTTTGCATGGAATGAAGTCAGTGCGTTCACATTCGACGTTTGGTATTAATGGAAGTATGTACTGTAAGGCAGACGGATTCGCAAAAAAAAGAAAACGGTTAAAAATTATCCTGGCGAGAATGCCTCAGTTAACTTTGTGATCATCTGTGATCATTCTATGAAAATGAGTCATTTTCGTCTTCCAAATGTTGGGCAAGCTTCACTTTCTTGCCTCCAAAGCAAAGCAATCGTAATTTAAAACGAAATAATGATGATTTTGCTTTAGCTAACTTGACATAAGATGGGAAAGGAATTTTTCAGGACCGTTTAAAGCTCGGTTTAAAAACAATTCACGGGTCATTCCGTTTTTAAATCCTATTTGTCGCAGCTTTCCCATTGAGATATATCTGGAGTAAATTCCGACCCTCGAAGGGAAAGCTTCCTTCAAAAATCACAGAAATTAGTTAATGAAGCAAAGGAGTGATTTTATGTGATTAAGGCCTGGTGGTAATATTAAATGGGGCGGTGAAAGGTTGGTTGACGAAAGAGAGAAGGCCATCGGCTGCCCGCGGGAATCCATGCAAGCAGAGTCCATTCGTGAAGGTGTTGTCAGACACAAAGCTTGTCGCACCTGGTCCGAGCGAAAGCAATCGTGTTTATTATACAGAGGCGTGAAGAAGCCGAAATATCAGGCAATTTGCTCTCAGTCGGAGATTTTAGAATCAAACACCGTCTTGGACCGTGGACAAAACCACCGTATAGTGTACAATTTTGTGCACCGTGAGAACGAAACAGGACGTCCCGCACACACGGTACACACGGGAAAGCCCCTCTTGTTGGTAATAGAAAGTCACGTAGAGAGACCCAAATGAAAGGCAAGGAAATGCAATACCTCTTTTTATCACTCGTTCGAATAGAACTTTTCAATTCACCTCCCGGTATTCGGTTTAGTTAAATGCTGATGAGAATAATAAGTGTATTTTTTAAGAATTGAATGAAGTGTTACATGCTGATTTCAAGAGGTATAAAGAAACACATTGAAGATAAAATAGAGAAGTACAATTCATGGCTGTATCTTGCAGTGAGAAGCAAGATACAACTGCTTCAAGCACACGGTCTTCTTCACTGAAAAGGCATCAATTATCTTGTAATTAGCTTAAAGGGATCATTATTATTCTGTTTCGGTGAGAGAATCTTGCATGAAAAATACTCGAATCTTGATTTGGTACAAAAGCCACATCTTTCTTTATTACTCAAGAGTTGAAAGGGAGCGGTATCGGCACAAATGTTTCTCCTGGCGTTAGAAACTTTGTATTTGACTGTCTTTATGAGAGTCATTTTTCATATTTTGCGACATCGGCGTGCAATTAACGATGATATCATACCTAAGGCAAACAGATCAGTCAAGTGATTGAAAAACGTTCATGGCATTGGAAAGACTGTAGCTGGCTCGATGCGTCAGGCTTTAAGGTTACTGATACCAATTTATCCAAATTCTATATCTCGAGTCAAAATTATTTTTATTTTCCATGTAATCATCAAAAAGTTAAGAAAATAACCGAAAAGCTGGTTAAGTTAACGTGGCGAGTTTTAACCACGGCACTTTAGGTCCCAATTTACTTATGCATAGAAATTTACATACAGCAAGTTTTTCTGTGGCAAAGACATGTTGGTATTTGATCATTGAAACAAGCCAAACTGATAACAGCTGATGGTAACTTCGATTTCCATCAATGTTCAACACTCCTAACATGCCAATTGGTATGAGAGGCCAGATGGCAATAATTTGCATGCCGGAGTTTGAAACTAAAATACCCCTCAGACTTCAAATATGATGTATAATTATGACGGTTGTGTTTACCAGAAAGTAAGCGTACAATCGAAAAACACCAATCAAAATACGGTATAGATTACAAGAAATATGGTTGGAAATTACCGTTTTTAGCTTTACAACACGTCAAATGTGGGTATGATCCTTTGGCAGATATTTAGAGTCCAGTAATCTCGCAGTCAAGGCTTTGAGATGAAAACCTTCGTGAGATTTTCAATATTTTATAGAACGCCCGTACAACGATCAATTTATTTCGCGTGGCCTTTGTAGAATCTTATTGTCCTAAAGCTTTAGCGAGGAATTGCAATAAAATAATTAGACTTCGGGGATGAGCTGGAAATTGTCGGCCATTTTCACCGGAGCTAAACCGGAAATTCGCCATCCATCCGAGGAGCCAGGCGGTTTGTCAGGAATAAATCGGTGTGATTGATTTGCCACGGCCAATTTGCCCCGAATAATAATTAGCATTAATGAACTAATTAAACCGCCATATTATTGATCATTGTAACACAACATTTGCCGCTTTAGGCGCGAACGCACTGCCGGCTGCCAGGCTGTTCCGCGTTTTAGAATTATCCCCGTAAATAGCTTTTGTGAGCTTCTTTCGACAAACGCTTCCAAGGATGTCTTCAGTGTTCTTGCATTTAATCAACATCATCGAAAAAAATGTGCCAAGGAGGAGGAAATGCACAAAAGAAAAAGCTTATAGTAATTGATAAATTGATGTTGGTCTTCATGCCAGATGATTGCGGTCGAAAAACACAAAACTGCGGTGGAAGCCCCATCCTGTAATGGCATTGCTGACCGACAACAGTGCTATTAAGGGTCAAAGGCAGTGTCCACTAAACATCATTTTATGAACATGACCAGTAATTATCAGGTCACATACAGGCTATGCAGATATTTAACAGCAATTTCACTATTTAAGTATCCCTTCTTGCATAATGTGCATAATAAATGCACGTTAGCAGTGCATAAACTGCACTGCCGTTCACAGTGACTAGGCTTTAAATTTGAAACCAAGGTTAATACAGTGGTCCAGGACAGTGGAATGGTCCATAGTTGACAGACCAAACAGTATTATGACGGAAAACGTGAAAAATCGCCATCTGCGGTTCCTGGGTCGATCAGCAAGGAATGAGATTGGAATGCAAGAAGGGTCGTAAGGTGACAGGGGTTGTTACAGCTGGGTTGAGGTCCCTCTGTCCTCACCGCAGTATCATCAACCGCTTTGTAACAAAATATGTACTGTTGACACTTGGTTGCTATTTGCAGACGATGAGAAGCATTTGATCGTGCTATGGCTGCCAGTGGGAAGATACGACGAGGGATGACACATAACTTATGAAAATAGCCCCGGGCCCGTGCATGGGATCGCTTTGTTTGCAAGCACTTTTTTGGCTTTCAGATTTGCGCGGATACACAGAGAGTTAAGAGGTGTGAAGTGATTTGCTGAGGAGTTACAAGCAGAGACAAGGCCCACCAGGCTTACGCGCGTGTGGGCAAGTGGGGATTTTTATCCCAAGACAAATATAACGAAGGGTAGTAAAATTCCTCGTGAAAGTTAAGACGGATTTCGATCCCTTTTCGCTGGGTAAATGCTTGAATATGGTGAAAATTTCTGCACCAATTTTTGATTCGTCATTCAGCTGTTAATTAAATGTTTCATTTAGAATTGAAGAATTAAAGGTTAAAAATTGAAAATATCACAAGATCATTTCAATTAGTACCAGAAAACACAGTCCGAAGTATCATGTTTTGCACAAATTTTAATTACACGTGTATTACAATTATTTCACGACGTGATACCTACAAATTATGTCCACGATTCGTCGCTAAATGGATTGATATAATTAGAAAATGTAATTAGATTCAATCGATTTAAATGTCGTTGGCTGATTAAAGGTTAAATTGGATCAAACCGAAAATCACCACACAACAAATATAAGGGAAAATCTGTCGCCACCAGAATGTGATTCCACCTGTCAGTTGGGCGTGAAAATAAATGAATATAAGTGGAAACGACTAGATGGCAAATTAACACGTGTTAGTGATATATTATTTGAATAAGCTGCCGTTTGGCGTTAGATATCCAATATGGTGGAATAATAGGCTCAGCAGTTTGATTTCTTTTTTTGCACAGAAATCGTGTGATTTTTTTGTGTCTCTTTGCAAAGCAGGCACTTGTATATCAATTAAATGACGAAAAAAAATTTCGCAAAATTTTATTAAACTGTCTTTACCTTGCATCGGGGATTTAAACTAAGCGTTTGAAAATTAAATATTGCACCTTAAAGTTTATATAAGTTTAAAGACTGCACCAATTAAATGTTGCACGGATGTAAATTTTGCGGCGTATCTTTTACAAAAGTGTTTAGTTTTATGAAATAATTTCTGAAACAAATTCGTAACTTGGAGAAAAAAATCTTATCCAAAAATAAAGTACATTAAAATACTACTTCGTGCACGAACGTCAATGAAGCTTGTTTTAAACTTCATCTCCGCGGTGCAAAACTCCGCTTGGTACAATATTGGGCACCGCGTATCCTGCTTTTAGTTGTTCGAGTTAATAATACATTGCTTTGTTTAAACAGCAACATGTATAGCTTCTTAGAAATTATTGGTATAATGTCAGGGGGAAATTAAACGTAGTGAAAATACACGCACTGGTGACATGAAGTCGATGAAAATTTTAGGACGGCAACAAGCTAAACCATGTCATCATATTGAGTAGAATATACTGTTTCTTTGAAAATTAAGGGTTACCGTTGTATGAAACATTATAAAAATGTCCATCTATATTCTACAGTTCTAATTTCCAACTATTAGCGTCTAAATTCCAGATAATGTAAAGTATTAAATACATGATTCAAATTTCGACGCGGTGCACGTTAATTCGGGGCCGAATGGTAAATATTTAAAAATACCAACAAAAGGTTCCAATTAACGTAATGACCAATTGATATATTTTATACTATTCAAATTTTAATCACTTAAAATTTGTATCTTCATTATCATGTATAAAGTTTTTTTTTCAATTTGATTATTTTTGTGTGCATCATTTCCAATCAATACAATGCATAGGCCGATCATATCAATATATCGAACTGTCAGATATGTGTATGATACGTATGCTGAAGATTTTGCGACCCCATTTGGCGCCATAACTGTCCACGGGTGAATAGTAGACTCGAACCACTTAAACTTTAGATTTATGTTTACAAGTTATGAGTGAAGTTTGCTAAGAGTACACAGTTCGTTTGCGATAGAAAACACGGTGTCTTGTGCGTCCATAGTCTGTCTCCGCCGTCGACGCGCTATCTTAGTGGCCGCGACCAATCAATGGAAAATTCGCCACCTTGGCTGTCGTCTGGCCAAAGGCGTCTGATGTAAACACGAAAAGGTAGGCAACCAGGTTACTTATCTCAAAAATGTAATGACAAGATAAAATTTGGTGAACCTAATTCGTTGTTGAACAACAGTGAATGATTTGAGTTCAAGTATAGTGCTTATATGTCATAAATTACTATGAGGCTTAATCCTTGTCATATAACTTTGAAGGGGAATTGGAGTGCTTTGGTATGTGATAAAGCGTGTGTGCTTGCACTAGGTTTATGTACACTGTATACATACGCATGCCCGAATCACAAGTCATACCTCTTAATTTCAATTTCTAAAATTGGATTTGCGGTTGAGTTGCAGGCCTAAAATACAATTTTAGGTAAAGGAGCGTTGAAAGCTGTGTTTGATAATAAAATGAAAATATTTCTTGAAATATTATTTGACGAAGAGACATACAGTAACTTTCGTGAAATAACTTGCGTGATTTGGCCGACAAGTCATTTTCCAACAGGAATCAGCAGAAATTAATGAATTTACTAATAATTTAGTTTGGATGACTGGTCAAGTTGACGGCAAAGCAAAATAGCTGAGTAATCAACCGGGAAATATAAAATTTGTAACAGTTTATGTCTAAAAATATAAAAAATCCATATTAATTGACTGAATCAATTTCAAATTACCCCTCAACAATTTCGAATCATGTCGATTGATAAGTATGGATAGTGCTTATGTTATTTCATAGGTGCTCTTCCGCCCGTGTGTAGAAGCCCTATTCTGTAAACCTGAGTGGGAGACTAGAAGGACCATGAGGTGCTCTTTGCCTCACTCAACAAGCACTCGCCAGCTATGTCAAGATGGCGCGGAAAATCAACATAACATGTCCGTGATTGTCGGCGTCAAGTTCCATTGCTATTTCCAATAAAATGACAGATATTTTGCCGAATCTAAAAATGAGTTCAGGATGTACAGAATATTTTCACGTTGTAACATATTTGTATCCGAAAATTGTTGCAGTTTATATCCTGTTATTTGCAATACCCGAAATTCGCGACATGAAAATCATGTTCTTTCCTGCCCGGTTTCTGGAAACCTAAATAGACGCTATTGTAATTTTGCACAATTATTAAGCGTTGAATTTAAATAGATGTTCGATACTTTGTCGTCAGGTGCAGGTGGGAATTCTGGTAATTTTTGACCGAGATGTAAGTTAGTCGTTTAAATGCTTTATGCTCGTCATATATTGCCATATCCAAATATTCTGAGAAACCTCTAAAGAAAGCCCTGTCAGCCATTTGCAAACTGCACCAGACCAATTTTTGCTATACATATTTAGTGCTTCTACAGTCAACATTAAACATATTAAGAAATACTCCAAAACCACTTAGAAGACGCCAAGATATGTGAAGAAACTTAAAATCTGCATAAGGAAGAGATATTTAAATTTTCCTGTTATTTGCCCAGGCTAGTTGGGACGTCAGACTGGTCAATATTGAGATAGGGGGCTTCTTTTGATAGTTTACTCCATGTCACCGATTTTTAAGCGTGCAAAGCATGAAATGGTAGATTTTAAAATAATTTTTTGGTACTTACTGGCAAATCTAGCGTCCGGGCTGGCTCCGTACCAACTTGATGTGGAATGTCTGTGGGGTGTAACCGGGTCTCCATAATGTGTGAGTTCTGACCCGTTACAGTACTGTGAAGGAAAGGCGGACGGCGTGTGCGATAACTGTGGTACATAGTTGTGGTAAGGGTTCGTAACCGGGACTGACATACTGCCCATGCTCGTCATGCTGCTCTGCGGGTGCTGAGTTGTCCTGTAAGCTGCAGCCAGTGGTGGGATACTGGCCTCAATGCTTGTCTTCTTGTAAGTCTCCTCGATTGGACTTAGTATATCTGTGACTGAGAATGGCGTAGTATGTTTAGGGCTCAATGACATCGTCCAACTTGAAAATGAAAAATAGTCCTTGGAATAATAGCTTTATATATGGATGAGGACACACTCTCCGCCTTGTTATGTCACTATCGAGCTTATGAGTACCAGTGCTACCATGCCGTTTGTATATTCAACTCGAGCTGACAAATTAGAGCCAGGATTGATTATCGCGCATGCGCTCTAAGCTGTCACTGTTCCGCATTGGCAGGTCTGTCCAATAGAAATGGGGCGGGGGAGAGGTTAATATGAATGAGCACAAGCGGCGAGCACGGCCGCGTGGATAAATTAAATTCCGCTAAAAACAGGATTTGGAATACTAATAAAGCATACACAGCTCCTTTTGTTTCTTAATCTAGGACAAGGAATGATTTTTCTAATTTTCTTTTTGAATGGAATATTCATAACTTGCCTTTGGCGCTTCTTTTTATCAGTAGAACTCTTGTCTTGGTCATATTTTTGCCCAAAAGGCTCGGCAGTGGTCATGGATCAGAGGCGGGGCGTTCTCAATATGAAGTGTAAATGAGGACTATCAGTCAGCCTTGTCTGGTTAGATTGCCTGTGGAGGCAATGATTTCAAGATAGATATCATTCTGACTGACGGCGGGGTATGCGGTCAACGATCGTTGTTTAGTTTCATTTTGTCACAGATGCGCTGTCCGTGTCACATCGTCGGTCCGTCATGGCTTTGCTTACAGCATTGTTTGAGACTCTATCGTGTGATCGGGTAACCATCTCCTAGTTTCTTCATACCATCGACGACTAAAACGTCATCGTGAACACATTGCTCTTTTTACCGATCATCACATGTGGTGTGCACTTGTGATCACCAGCACTTATTTGATTGATTGAAAGTATTTATTGCTGACCCTTTTTTAGGAACATTTTACTAGTTACACTTATTAGTTTTTACATGTATTGTTTATGGAGGTTTTGTCGACACATCTGAAAGGTCCATCGCCATAGGCTACCATTGTCTTACTTTTGTCCATAATATATTCGATGAGCGTCTCATTTGCCACTAAAGGAAACCCATGCAGTCCATCTTAGGAAATGGTTTCAAAACATTCCTCCCAAATCCTGTTAAGGCGTGCTGCCCCTTAGTGCTGGCGATTGATGCCTTATGCGAGGGTCCATGGGTTCGAATCTGGTAGAAGGACGCGATGACTTTCACCTTAGAAACCCCTTTCTATTTTCATATCCTCCCAAATCCTGAAGGTTGATGCATTAAAACGTATGGTGTTGGAGGGTAAATGCATCTATATAAAGCTGGATAGGGGGCCTATAAAAATATGGCACATATGTTGATCATATTGTTTTAATGTTATTATTTCTCATTTATCATGTGTGAAAACCACAAATTGTCCTCCGAACGTTTTGTCAAACCCAGTGATTGCCTTGTCTTATTCAATAAAGGCCGGACGTGCATTAGTTCTGCTTGCTAGACTACCTGCCAATCATCGGACGGTTAAAAGTAATGTTCTTAATCGCTATTGATGGTAAGGCTTACACTGTTTGGTTCCTACAATGCCAGCGCATATTTCCTTCCCGAACCCACCGTAACTTAAGAGTTCACCAAATAGCTCCTTTATGTTGGATGTGTGAGACCAATTGTAGGCCACCACTCAGTGCTCTAACACGAATTTGAGTCAATCTTGCACAAAAATAAAACCATTTGCGATTACAACCATACCTCCCCGACCACACCACGGCCAGATTCCTCGGGAACTCTAAATAGGATAGCTTAGCACGTGTTTCAGTACCCTAACCATCGGAGGTGCAAGAAATTGGTTTAAAACATTACACGGTTTTTAAGAATGAAACGAAGTGGCCTTGATTGTAAAGAAAGGCTCTTTGGAGATTTTCCGCATTCCTGACGACGTGCAGACAAACCCCATCCTTTCTTTGTCCTTGTCTTACTGAAGAGTCCCTCCTTGATTCGGCATGTGGTTGCGGCATGTAACCACTTCATCCGTAAGACACCAGAGTCTGGTCTTGTTCATGCATGGAGGTATATGGTTCATGTTACCTCGGTCCATGCATTACAGTGGAACCATAGAAATCTACAAGGCAGCAGTAGAGAATAGATTTCCACATTGCCTTTCTTCATCGACAACAGTCCTTGTTACAATTGGACTGTTGTCGGTGAAGAAAGCAATGTCGAAATCTATTCTCTACTGCTGCCTGAGCTTCCGTGAAGCTTCCGCGCGCCCAGGACGCAATCACCATGATGCGATGATGTGTAGACAATGTTCGAAGGCCTAGGTTATAATGTTGGTGATTGCTTCCACTACAGTCTCTGGATAAATGTCTAGATCTATTATATTGGAGTCAGTGGACAACAGCGACATTATCGCTTGCGTTCATTTCATGGCGGTCACGATGACAGGGTGTTACGGCCAACAGACATGAGTTGCGGTCATCCCAAGCTGATAATGACAATTAGGCCTATCATCGTTTGCAATATGTTGCTGATGATGGAAATTCAGTGATGCCTTTTCGTCGTTCATGTCGACTCTTCATCGAAATTCCCGTCATGGTCCAGAGATATTCTCCGGTTGTCAATCTACCTAATTCCCACGATCGAACTGAAAGAATTCCGAGAAAATTCCTTCGAGCATGTGTACAAAATACAGTTCCCCTTGTCTTTACGGGTGAACATGGATAATAAACCCAGAAAGTGCCTTGTCCTGTGAACTACCACAAGCCCAGGTGTTCATTGTTACACCTATTTAACGATTTCGCGCTATGCCTACTAAGTCGGATAAAAAACCTTCACAAAAAAGCAGAAGGAAGTTTGTTTTAAGCTGTCACCTTCAATCATACCCTGATGGGGTAGATTAAGTTTGACACATTCGGTGGAAAGGGTAACCGAGTGGAAGAACTATAGAATAATAAAGGGTTCCTAATTCCTGCCCGTTCCTTGCTTGCTGGGATCGGAAACAGGCTGGGGTGTTGCGGGGTCACCCTTTCCACATCCGCCTTGAAATGCTAATGAGAGATTTCTACGTTTGTCTGAAGGGATTTTGAAACCTTTGCTCAGCTTCATCATTACTTTAGCTTTCCCAAGATCAGCTCTGATAAATTTGACCCTTGGACGAACGTTGTAAAGAATGATGCAGTGCCTGAGAAGGGTAGCAACCAGAAGTCTTTTTATTTCTTGCAAGAAAGTAACAAAGAAGATATGATTCTCTTTTGAGATCTTCCACTGAGGTCTGAGTTCTAAACAGACTGGACGCGTAGGGACCCAACACATAATGAACCGAATAAACCTTCGACTACATGAAAGCAATGGCGCGCATTGGCTCTATCACGGATGTGAGTCTTAAAATGACAGGAAAAATATTAGACTACTTCGCCTCTTTTCAGAGAACACCAACTTTACCTTCGTGAACAGGGCAGGGCAAATTCAGGCGACAGAATGATTTTCTCAGTTGAACCTTTACCAAAACAGTAAATATTTGAACTTATGTCTTACAAATAATCATTTGTTTCTGTGTTTTGGATTGGCCCCCGTTTATCTTATTTTCCGGGTAGAGAATCGCCCAACAGGCACAAATAAGGAACAAAACCCCTGAATGCTCAATTGTTGGGGCGGGGAAGTTGTGCTTTTACGACAAGCCAATGTGGGGAAACATAAATCTTGGGTAAATAGATTTGACCAAATGTCAACAAGGACAATAGATAAGGCAAATACGTCTAAAAGAAAACGAATGAGTGGTTTTTGCCATGTGTAATGACGTTTTAATAAGCCGAGTTGTGACAGGATTTTGTTAATTAACTGTATGACATTCTTGAAGTTGGCCGTAATAGAGAAATTACCCCAAGAATGATAAGTGACAGATATCGGAGGCCATCTCCTAACACGTAAAACCACTTTTAGAGTCGTCAGTAAACAGTATGTGCACGCTTATTGCCGTGAGATTGGACTAATTTCCATTGAGTTCAAGCCAGATTGTTTAGAATCCGCGAATTAAAGCATTTGGCCATTTTGGACAGAGAGTTTTATTTCGTATTTCTTCGTTCTGTTGATTCTTGTCAAACAAGTTTATACATTCTCGCTGTTCAAATTCACGACAATCTATAGCCGAGACGCCGAATGGTAAATTTGTTCGGTGGCTTTCTTATGTGGGGCAATGTGCCACTGGGAACTTGCTGAGCCCACTTAGAAACAGAACCGCACGTCTAATGCACGTCCAGGTGCACCCGTGCTGTTGGGGAAAAACAATGCCCCTTGTTCACTTATTTTGTGTTTGTTTTGATGTTAATTAATCGACAAACATTCTTTAATTGCTGTAAAAGTAAGGGTGGTTCATGGACCTCGTGGGAAAGTTCATCAGACCATTAAAAATTTCTAAAATAAACGATGCCAGCAGCCGATCCTGAAAGACTCCGTTTCTGTTCGTTGACCTTTGAATAAAACAAAACAAATGGTCACCAAATAACTTGCTAATTAACACCATGGTTAATTAGTTACGCCATTTTATAAGCATATTTGTTTGTATATTAATAAGAGCGTACTTGACTTTGTAAGAAGGTGTTCAAAGAAGGGAGTTGGGACAAATGCTGACTGACTCCGACCGTGGGAAAGTGGAAAAGGGTAGGTGTTAGGGTTAGGGTTATATTTATGGTCCCACTTCATAAGATTCTAAAACTTCCCATTTGAACGTGTTTGACGTTGGTGACCGAAGTTACAAAGGTGGCACCACCATACGGAGCTATGCGAGTTGGTCCGAGTGATGCCTTTCGCCACCTGCACGAACGGAAAGGAACTATGAATCACCATCCAGCGAGAAAAGGGGTTCATACCAGGTCCAGTTCTTCGGTCTTATTACTCAAGATCGAGGTGGGTAAGGGCAGAGGACCACTTGCCATTCGTTCCAAGTAGGCCTAATCAGGATGGAAAACTAAGTAGAGACTCAAAGCTCGTGTACTTTCATTGAAAGATTTACTTTGAACAGAAAAGAATTATACAGCCTGCTCGGCGACATGTGGGAAGAACAGAGCAGAGAATTTATAACCGCAACAGGTGGTTCCCGCTGTCGAACTGCGGCTCAGAATCTTACTTACAACAGATATCACTAGTATATATCACTTTTCTTATACATGACTTAGATATTATCGTACATCATATCAAAAATTACGTTGGTGCTCATACATGCAGCACTTAGTCACGTGGTGATATTGGAACTAACACGTTGGTGCTCCTCTCGGGGGTCCTAGCTACGATCATCCTCCCACAGCAGGGGTTTTCACCTCGCTCCTCTACGCCTGATATTCTCAGGATGAGCTACGATAGAGGGGTAATATTCTACTACACCGAAACCCGGTGTAGTAGAATCTAATGTCCCCCGACATGTGATGTCCCCCAACAATACATTTCCGGATTAAGCGGCACCATTAAATTGGACTCTAGGGAGACGAAGACCCTTAATTCCTTAGTCTCGCGCAGCCAGACCCTCGGTCCCACACTTGACACTAGCGGCGAAATATCGTGCCTCATTTCACCACTAGCGTAGGTGGAAGGCCGCCATTTTGGATCTTGCCGGCGCGCATGTAGAAATAGTTCGGTCGGCCTAATCGCACAATTCTTTCTAATTAGTATTCAGTTCATTTCTAATACCACTTGTTGTCAACACGAAGTCCTTTTAGTCTGAAAATATTCGCCTTGAACCCAACAGCACCACTTTTCAACATCATCTATCATCTAGCGTAGATGCCACTGGGTTGGCGGTGACACGGCTGGCCTGTTCACGATGGTTAAAAACCTTTACCAAAATGTAGTAATCTGCACTACTTTCAAGATGGAAACCTAGCACCTGCGCTAGTGGTGATATAGAAGATATCGCCATCTAGTGTCAAGTGTGCCTCGGTCCACAACGTCTAAAAAGTTTGTGATGCTGCTTTGCGAAAAGCGCCGCTATTTTGCAATCATGTGCCCTCCCCCAAAATGGCCAATCAGCATGGCTGTAACATCTGGATTCAAAATTGACCAATCAGGGTCGATGCCAGGATTTCGGTATTTTCGTGACAAAAATTGTTGAGGTTGGTCTCAGTCTCTGTAAATGCTGCGCAGTTCGCGCATGCGTATTACAGAGACTGAGTGCCTCAGTCTATCAGAGCCTTCATTCAAAAATTCTCATCCACAGAGCTCACAAGATATTCAAGTCTGTATGCATCCCCAATGGGTAATTTGACTGCCGACGTAGAGGGAGCCACCTAGCGGCAGCAAAAATCCATTACAAAATGCACGCACAGTAAATCGGGTCATTCGCCGACAACGCAGTTAGTCCCTTGGGTTGGAGAGTGGCGCCGTGGCGCCGGCTATCGAAGTGGCAATACCGTCGAGACCCTTTCTTCAAGTCACCGATTCATCTCCTCAGTCTATCCTTGGAGGAATAATTCCTCCAAGGTCTATCGTAGAGGAACACTGGTAGGGGATCGGGAACACATACATGTACAGGTAGGCCCTACTACAAAAACGGTAGGCCTGCTATCACTTCTGTCATCAGCAGCAGTGCAAGTTTCGAAAAATTTATTTACAATGATTTTTATTTCGCTACGGTAGTGAAGAAATACCGACTTTCCGAGGTATTTGAGTAGTCTAGTCACTGAGTTTAGACATGTTAGAAACAGAAGTCGCACAACATCAACAGGTGTACATGTACATTGTTATGTAATACGCAAAATTGTTTTTATGAAAGAACGGCAGCCGCACTCTGCAATGGCCGCTGAACCTACTACACAGTGTTGTATACTCCGCAGCCACTTTCACGGAGACCGTTGATTGGCTGATGACATCGATCATCCGTTCAGCGATCATTTTGATTGGCTGATGACTTCCTCCATGCGTTCTAGTGAGAGTCTTATCTCTTCTTTGCCCGGTTTTCTGTGCAAGAATCTGGTGAGTTCGTTCTGAAGGTATTCTACTTTTGAAATTGTGCCGTCCTCTGAAAAAGACAAGGAATGACCGAGATTTGAAAAGCTTTCGAACACGAGTTCAGGGCTTCTAGCAACTCAATAAAATTACCCCATAGATCGCGGAGAACCAATCAGAATCCCAAGAGCTTAGCAATAGCCAATTAAAATCCCTATAAATTTGCAGTCGGCCAATTAAAATCCTATTAGATTCGCGGTCGCCGAAGTAATAGAATTTGCTGTGGAGAATTCGCCAGCGCATTGACGATACACAGTGACAGTACACATATATATCCATTACACGATCAGCAATGGACTGATGCACTGTACTAATGACTATGTTGGATAGTTTCACGTAATGTCAGAATGTTGCTGGATGATAATTTTCTGGTGATTTCGATAGTTTGCCTGCAACAAAACTAACAAATTAATATGACGGTGATGGTGAAGCATTCAATTACCTCCAGTGTGTGATGAGCACAGAAACATCCTTGAAATGACCGTAATGTGCCTTCATATATGCAACAGTTTGAAATTATGGCCCATCCTATTCACCTTGGACAGTTGGAAAACACAATCTCCTATACTGCCATCAAATGCACGGTGCTGCACAGAGATGACAAGTAAATAATGCGCCGGTGGGGATGAGAAGTGGTTGATCAGCGCTCTGATGATGTTTTAGTTCAGGACCAACTCAACTATTAAAGGAGCACTGTATTGGATCTCAAATGCGTTCTGCCGACGTAAAGGAAGCCACCTAGTGGCAGCAACACGAACTACAAAAATGCATTACAAAAATGTAACCCCAAGATACAGAATAGCACAAAATTGACACACAAAATGATAATAAGCAAGAAGTCAATCTCCAGAATTCACGAATTTTCGACCCCAACCGGGGTCTTTTTCAAGTGGAACTTTACAATCTGAAACTCTAGAAAAGACTGAGCTGAAACCCGAATGTAGAACTAACACCTGTGTAGACAGGATGGGTTTCAGCTCGGTTTCAGCTTCGGGTTTCAGCTCAGTCTTTTCTAGGGTTTCAGATTGTAAAGTTCCACTTGAAAAAGACCCCGGTTGGGGTCGAAAATTCGTGAATTCTGGAGATTGACTTCTTGCTTATTATCATTACAAAAATGTACGTAGTAAATCGGGTCCATTCGCCGACAACGTAGTTAGTCCCTGAGTTCGAGAGTGGCGCGCTGGCGCCGGCTGTCGAGAAAAAGTGGCAATACCGTGGTCCTTTAACTTGACAAGAGTTGCCGGTGTAGCAGTCATAAAAAGATCTGAACGATGAGATTTGGAATCGTCGGTGTGGCGTCTCTGGATGTTTTTATCGCTCAGTGTTCCCCCTGTTCTCTCTCGGTCGGGACGCACTTGAAAACGGATTGAACTTACGGTTCAAATCGAGGTCTCCCATGAGTTCGCTGGCAGCCTCTTTGACCATCGTCGCCTTCTGTTCCTCCGTCAGGTCGGCATAATGCCGCACGATACGCGCCTCAATCTCCTGAACTGTGATAGCACCGCTGTTGTCGCAATCGTAAAACTTCCATTTTCTTGCAAGGACTGAAACGATGCAGAAGATAACTGGTGAATTTCGGCGTTAGACGGGCGTGACGCTGTCCTCAGCAATAGCGGCGAATCGATCCCTTTGCGATCATAAACGTGGCATAACGCTCGTTGGTTTCTCTCCTTTCCCTTCTTGGGGTACCGGTATATCAGCATGTTTGAGTTGAGGTTGCCTACCTGGAATTCGGTCCAACACCCCAAGGTTCACGTGGATCATCTTTGTGGCGTATCTCAGTTCGGCATCGGTGGGTTCTCTTCCAATTCTGGCCGAGAATGTGAAGTGGGCCAATTCGGCTGGTGTGACCTCCCCGTCCTCTGAAGATTGAAGCAAACACAAATAAGATTAACTCTCTCCATTTTCCGTCGCTTGGCTTTCCTGACGCGGATTTCTAGCATCGTCGTCTCAACGACGGGCGCTGACGGCAAGCGACGTCGGTTTAATCGACGTGTAAAGCCGCCTTCACACGTCGTTTTCAACCAAGGAATTGCTTACCATCGTAATCCATTTTCTTGAAATAGCCTGAGGCATCATAACCTTTAAACAATTTGTACTTCCTGACGTCTGCCATCGTGATGTTGCCGGCTCCTATACCCTTAAGATCCGTCCATATCTTATGCAAGTCTGAAATGAGAAAGAGATGTAATGAACTTTGTTAACCAAGCGAGTCCTTCAAAACTTCAAATCTTAATATCCGTACGCGCCCATAGAGGGCACTGTGTGATACAATCAGATCTGTATCATTTGCCTCATTGATAAATCCTCATCATTCAAAGCACCGAGCAGATGGTACCACATATACACTGACCAGATGTGTGGCAGGAACTATCAGGCCTTCCCAACAAAAAAAAATCAAAATCAATGGATAATCTGTTTAGGCCTAGGCCTACTTACTCCAGTTCTTGGTAAACAGAAAGAGTTGTTTGGCTGTTTGCAGAGTGGTTGGGAAAATATTCCTATCGTGTATGATATCATGGAATCACATTATGTACGGTACATATATATAACGTTCAAAAAATACTTCAGGTTCTGTCATCCGCGGACATGACGATGCGGGTGCATCATGGTTGTACGTAATGATATATATCAACGTTCGACTTCATAATTTTTGTTTAACTTACCCAAGTCGTCAACCTGCTTCCGAGCACTCGCGTCAATTTCCTGGAATAAACAAGAGGGGTCCATATTTAGTCCGTATACATGTAACAATGTTTTGGCAGATTGAATGTTTTGTAGATGTGATTATTCTACAACAGTATCTAATCATTGTGACGGTTATTGTGACTACCGTTTATTCTACTTAACAAATTATCGATTTGGAAACCGACAGCTGTTCGATAACTGCCGTCAATTAGCTGAGGGCTTTATCAAGTCCTCACCCTTGGCAGACATCGCGTATAGGGCCTACTGATGAACACCATTATACCAATGAGTGGCCTTGACTTCGAGTTCAGCCATAGGGCTGGGTCCACTTGAGCGTTTCATGCCGTGTGTTGTACGATTTGCACAGGGAACTGTGTGGTAAAAATCGTCCATTTCCGTGTGAAAGTCCTCAACCGCTCAAGTATACAGAGACGGACACTGGCCTTTGGTGGCAACTGTGGATGCGTGGCTTATTGACATCAATACTTTGGCATTGATCGATTTGTACTTATATCATCAATGAAGATATGATTCTTGTCGTAGTTTGGCTTCCAGGGATTTTCACAGATTGTACATGTAGCCTACATTCCGTACGCACGTCAATGTATATTAGCCTACTAGGGAGTTTAAGAATTCAGACGATAATCGTTAACTTTACGACAACGCTATTTTTCATACTGCGAATTCACCAGATTACTTATTGCATTTTCGGTACAAAAAATAACGTTGTCGTAAAGTTAAGGTTTATCGTTTGATTTCTTAAACTCCCTATTGACAGCGGTTAAGTGTACGTCATTTGTGAACCAGGAAATGGACTCTGCCGTTCGTTGGAAAGTCCCAGATCGGATCGTGACTTTAGAAGACGATAAGACGTCCGACTGGCCAAGTGGCTTGTTCCCGTTGCATTTGAACACTTCCACAGCGAGCGATAAATATCCATTTTCTCGTTATAGGGCAATGAGAATAATAAGGAAGAAGCATCCACATTTATTTGTTGCCGATGAAGGCATGAAGTCGACATCGGCGGGCGGGGTTAAAACGTCAATTGTATGACGACTCTCTTGACGGTCTAACATTAGGATCGGCAAGATGGACGGAGAAGACGCCATTAAAATATGCAAATTGGGGCCAGAGGTCAGTGTAACTTCGGTCCTGCCTCTGGGGAGAGGATGAGATTTCCTGACTGACGTGTTCCGGTCGCAAGGAGACAGCTCATTGACATATTTCTCCTTCATCGCGAACTGCTGAAAATTGACCAAGTTTTTGTTTCCGATCGACTGTGCTCTATCCGGTACGATAGGCCCTACGCCAGGTTTGTGTAAGCGATGAGCATCGATTTGTGACAAGTGTCATGACCACACATGGTTTAACGATCGTGCAGCCTACATCCCAGATGCACCAGAGGTGAAGTAGACCTACAGTATACACCTCAGGGTGGCTCGGCCATTGACTACGAAAAAATGGTGACAGGAGCGAATATTCTTACCTGGTTTTCGGCCATTGTGGTCTCTCTTGGCGACTATCTGTCCACTTGAACTAGTAATCGTTCAGACTGTTGTACACAACGTTGAATATGAACTGAAGGGGTAGCCTACCATGTACGTTATGCCAAATGACGAGTATTTAATGCGGCGAAGCCTACAGCTGATCGCTGTTACGTGTGTGGGTTGTTAATAATAATATAGGCTACTTGGTAACTGACGTTGTGCTCATACGACCACCAGGAATTGTGAACGACGCAATTATTTATCAGTTTATACCCTAATGACATTATACAGTCATTCCTACACAATTAAATGTACCATCCCGTGTTTGTTGATAGAAAGTGCAGATATAGAAGTCAAATACAGAATGTGATACCGACCAAGTCTCGTGTTTATGTTTACAGGCGCGGTTCAAAAGCAAATCTTGAAAGACCCCAACAAATTCTTTGCTTTCCATGATTAGTACGGTGAAGTCGTTCAATGATTTGATTGTAAACAAACCGACGACAACAACAGCAAATTAATTCGTTTACGTTTCCCTTATTGATCGATATTCTAAACCTTACTCTTGTGTTTCGTCAACGAGAATACGGATAGATGTCAGTGCGGCATATCTCGTGGCGATGTCACCGACAGCCGTTCGGACAGGTGTCGTCACTAGTCCCATCATGAATGGCACATTTCTTTCAACAGAGGGCGCTGTAGTTATCTCTGTACCAGTTGTTTGGAGGTTTGAGACCCGTGTCGCTAATCCTGGTGGTTCTAATTCACCAAGTTGGGTACAAGATTACATGTACTCGAGAGTACTCAAAGTCCTATTTCAGACCGACGATCTGAACACCCAGATCTGATTACTCTATAATGTTATATACTGGGCCGTATTTAGCTTTTTGGTCCTAAGGAGGGGGGGGGGCAANTTTTTGCCGTTTTTTTGCCCAAAATCTGCATGAAAATCACGTTTTTTGGTTGGCTCGGGGGGGCACTGCCCCTAGCCCCACCCCCGCTAAATACGGCCCTGATATAATGGTAGTAGCCTACCCCTCTGTGGAAAGCCTGTCATGGGGTTATCATTGATACGTTTGATTTTTAGTAATCAGGTGGTTCTCTTTCTGACAGTGATGAAGTTTGGACATTAGTCATAAGAGAGAGTACGGATAGACCTTAGTGCTGCATATCTCGTGGCGATGTCACCGACAGCCGTGTTCGGACAGGTGTCGTCACTAGTCCGATCATGAATGCCACATTTCTTTCAACAGAGGGCGCTGTACTTATCTCTGCACCAATTTTCAGATTTGATCCCGTTTCGGTAGTGCTGGTGGTTCTAGTTCGCCAAGTAGGGTTCAAGATTACATCAATTTCCTAGCTGGTTGAACCGTTCCACTCAGAGATGAAGTTTGGACATCAGTCGAGTATTACCGGTAGGACTACGGTAAATATTTCTCAGGAGGAGATAAATGTTCCTCAAAGCAAACCAAATAAAAAGTACATCTTAACTTTGCTTTCTTCCTCTCAAATCTAGATTCTAAAAAAGATTCGAACAACAAACTTTTACACAATCGTAAACTTTTCTCCCCCCCCCCCCCCCC
>NMRB01000122.1:578842-592412 GCA_002633025.1 Notospermus geniculatus | reverse complement strand
GGGATTCTTTTCAAAGTGTCCCTCTTGATCCTATCTTTAGGCTAATTGGTTAATTGCAAAGCGTCATGGAAGCTAAAGTAATCTGCTCGTACATCAATGTCAATCATTGAATGCTACTCATTTAGGAGAAGTCGGGGTGAATTTTGACTGCATTTTTCACACTGGTCATAATTGATCTGTTGAAATTCGCCTGGTACAAGCTGACCTCTCTTATAAGTTAGATTTCTATGAAATACATGATAAATTATCTGATAGTAAATACGTGGAGTGTCAGCAAGTCATTTGATGAACATAAAATGATCGATTAAATTCCTTCGGAGGGTGAACGTGGTGTACAGATATTGGGAAATCCATAAATCCTCATTGGTTTTCCTCCTTCCAAAGACGGCTAGGCCTGCTTACCAGCTGTCGTTGACGCGGCAAGCATAATTTTGTGCGACGTGAGGACGTTCATTGACCCAGTCACGGCGGTGATGTAGCGATAGCCGAGGATGAATGCCCCCCCCCCCGCAGCTCAAACTCGAGGGCGAGTTGGCTGCTAAAAGCCCAATTCACACTGCCACGATTCCGACCACGATGCCTCTACGAAATGCTTTCGTGGTGTTCCTATAGGCTTCGTGATGCCTTCCTACAGACTTCTTGTTTTTCCTGATAATCCGCACCCATTGTAACACTATTAAGGCCACGATCCCTCTACGAAAATATTTCAGAGGATTCGTAGAGGCATCGTGGTCGGAATCGTGGCAGTGTGAATTGGGCTAAAGCAACGTGACGCCGAAAAAGGTTGACTTAAATAACTGAGTGCCATCCATGGTATTACCAAGATGCGAGGTATTGGCATTGAATCAGACCTCGATAGTGGTCAACCTACATGTATAATCTAAGAAAAGGGTTAAAGATGTTCTAGGGTAAGCACACATCCTTGTTAAGCAAGCAAGAACACGTTGTTGATATTCGACGTCTTATCAACCGGGCGGTGGGTACAAAGATTTCTAGAGTTTTTCTCCCAATTTACCTAGATGTCATCAATCATGGCACACTGTCAAGATGGAATCACCAAAATTTAGTTTATCTATTTGTTGACCAATATTGTCAAGAGGAGGATGTCTTGTTTGTCGATCTGGCCCAATTCGACTTCTTGGAGGGCTCCGTTATTCAACTCAAGTACGGTTTAAGTCTTGTTCTGGTATTTAGAGTCTGTTAGCTCGTTGAGTTGAGGGTCCGTACTTAAAAACTGATTTGGGGCTTGTAGAAGCTCTCAAAGATGGTACTTATGACAAGTCCGTCTAATATTGTCTATTGGTTATAAGACGGTAGCCTCTCAGGCAACAAGTATTGGTGGAGCACCGCTCTTCATTTGACCGGTGGCACGAGTCAAGCATCTTGTTAAACCGCTCTGGAGAGGTACTCAAGTTCCTCGATCTGTCTGTCAAATTTACTCAATAAGTTTATTTTGGATCACTTCTTCAGTGACGGTCCTTGTATCCTGAGGAAGGTTTCAAAAGCTTGCCAAGCAACTGCCGAATCTCCGGACGCACGGCACAGTTCGGAGTTTCCCGAGTGTATGATACACACGCGCCGTAGTCCCGTAGTTTCATAAGATCCCAGAAGTCAACTTGCACGAACGTGTAGCCAACTAAGTAGCAAACTGAAGACCAGTAAGGGCCTAATGCTCTCCCTTTGTATTTCACATCGTATGTACATGTACATGCAGTAACGTCCATCAACCCTCTAGGTCGATGGAAAGGTGCAGGCCGAAGTCCCTTACTCAAACCTTTGTCTTTCATCAAACACGTAGACGTCATACCAGGTGTGAGGTACGAGTTGGTGGGTCCCATGAGTGACCTAACCGGCCGTCCTGCGGTACATCACATGACATCATGACGGTGATTAATTAGAAATTTAATTGTTCTCGTCCTATTCACGAATAGGTCCAATTTGATGACCTTCAGGTGAAAGTTTTCAAAGTCAATAAGATAAAACTGATTAACGAGTTCCACATCGATGATCGATGAGGCGTGATATATTATATCAAAAATCAATCCTGCTTTGAAAAAGGTTAACAAGAATGCACTTCACTTCGATGTCATAAGTGGACACTTCAGGACATCGTCATCCCTGTTACATGTAGGTACATTGGAATTACCTTCATCCACAGGCCCCTGGGGAGCTGTTAGTGAGTTTAGAGCACGTATCTACCCAAAAAAGCTAGTTTTGTAAAAAACACACCCCGAGCTCACGAAGTGAGCGAGCTCGGGGTGTATTTTTTTACAAACTACCTTTTTTACGTGCTCTAAACTCACTAACAGCTCCCCAGGGGCCTGTGCTTCATCCAAATGTTGGTCAGTAACAACAGTCTTCTCGGCGTAAGGTTTATCCAGACGGCATCAAAATAATTGGGCCACTTCGCCGACAGTCATGAGAGTAAAGGGCTTGTTATTTCATCCTTCAACGGTTTAACAGATTACCTTATTGACTCTACAATTGCTTTCGAGATGTTTACAAAACATGATAGTGGGTTAGGAATAATTCTGAGACACTTCTTTCAAATTGTTTAACACCCAATTGGAAGTTAAAGTGTTATTACGGTACCGAGATGTCCTGTTTGGCGCGAGTGTATTCACTCGATGAGACGGGGACTCGTCTTCTGATTGCTCTCTGGTGCCGTCATGTCTTTCTAGTCGACCATTGCATAAAGGTTTTGTTTATCTCGAAATCAGTCGAGCATGTCATTTGAAGATGAGTCGTGACTAGCCATTCGAATCTCTGATTTGGCTCGAGGGGTGCTTCAAGGAGTATTTAAGCGTGTCAAAAGTCATTCGAACAAATCGAAACTCAAACACTAGCCAATAAATTTACGCCACCATGAAAAGCGATTTCTATATATGAAAACCAAGTGCACTTGAGGAGACACTAAGAAGACAAGTTTACTCGCTCTTGTATGTCAATATCGTGGAGGGGTGATAGCGGAGTGGAGGCTTTCAAAAAACCGAAAGGACGATCCTGGTGTTTAGTATGCGTGCAAACATCAGCAACAATGGACGTCGTGGGTTTGATCTGTTTGGCAAACACGGCCTGTCCCAGTCCTATTTTATGCCTATTCATCCTGGAATATTAATCATAGCTGGGTTAAACATGGAAAAGACTAGCTGACATTTGGCTGGCATCTAATCCGATGAAATGGCACTTTTCGCCAAAATCTGCCACCACTTGGAAGAAAAACGTTCAAGGGACAATTGAGAATTTTATTGATGCCGGCTTTCCTAATCGTCGCCATGTTCCAGGGACAATGAGGCCTATTTTTTGCTCATTATAAAGAAGGAGATAATAACTAAGTGATACGTGGACCATGGCTCCGCTTAGTTATTTATGGGGTATTCACTCTCTAAGATTTGTTCCCTGCATCGTGATGTCGAGGAAAGGCGACGGTCGTGTCCTCACTTCACATCAAGTATTTGTTACGAACGATTGTTCGAGGCAGCAAAGAATTCTTTGATACATTATCTGTACCTTCTCCTGCCCTCGATTCCAGTCAGAGCATCCTCTCAGTGCTACACATGATGGGAGGAAGGAGAATGTATACGTCAGTCCTGGCAGACGAACGAAATTGGCTTTTCCATGGTGTATGACGTCATACCAAAGCCCATGAATGTTGCACGGCAGAGTTTGAATTGAGAATTAGTTAAGAAAAGGCCGACAAGTCTAATTGAGAAGTATTCATATAGCCAAAAGAGGCATCTATGAAAGTTCATTTGCACTCACAGAATCACAACTCAGAATAAGTTATTGGTAGATTAACGTCCATTTCATTACTTGTGTTGTTAATTGGCTTGGGGACATATTGGAAGGCAAAAAAACCCCGTTCAAATGCTGCAAGTAATTTTCAGCAATTTATCTCAGCTTGATTCCTAATGGTTGATTCCCGTTGTGATTTCTCCAGGGGGAAGTGTGACGGAGGCAATGAATCACGGAGCGAGTCTTTCATATCAAAAACCAATTTTTAGAAAAATAATCACCATTTTCCATACTATCGCCTTGACAACAAAAATAACAATTTCATCAACTGCTAATCTTCTCTTGCTCCTTCTCTAGTACTTCCTTTCATGAGTTTTCACACCTTCTGTTCATAAAAAGAAAAACTGATGTGTTATAGTCAAAGCTTGACTCCGAACACCCCGCGCCTGTGCGACGTTTAATTAACATCGTCAAAAATGTATTCATCTACGGGGCACTAAATCTTACTTGACTGCGGTCAAAAACGAACTTAGACCATTACTTGCATTCAAACCTGGTTTGATGTGTCCAGCAAACGTCCGAAACATATGTTATGGTGCCGATTTATTTCATTCACATCTGCTGCCCAATTAAGTGAGAGAAAATGCACTAGAGTTGACAATAGAATTCGTCACTCCGCAATATCTTGTATTGCTGGGCAATCAAGACTCGAAATGGCAAAAATATGAAAAATATGAAAGAATAATCCTTTCTGCCGAAAGTCTGTTACATGTACGTAACCGTCAAAGATAGGTTAGGCCCTAAATTGTATGTTTCTCAGAATTTGAAATGTTTATTTTCGTTTTCGAACTTTGCCAGTGTTGGCAATCCGGTTTTTATATGCACCAAGCATCACTTCCGGTCGTTGCCTCCCTTCGCCGGAAGTGAAGGCGGGCAAACTTCATGTTCCCTGATGATTTATCTAACCAGCCATCTCCTAAGGTGTGACCCCCTTACGTAACCGGGTAACACGATCAGCCCAGGTATTGGACACCTGCGGACCCAGCGCCACCCAACACATACCAAACCCAGTGGTACTAAATCAGCGGAGGTCGTAAAATCTAAATCCGGGATGGAGGCATCATTCTATCAGTTTATACCAGTCATGAAAGGGTGACAATATCCAGGGTGAACAAAGGCCTTATGTCATGACTTGCTCGTCCCTGCACGTGTTATCCAAATCGAAACAACATAATCAAATTTCGNTGATAATGGATGATTATCGATGATTGCAGCCAACTTACGCCAGCAATTCAGATTTCACGCCGTGAAATACAAGGTCACAGGTGCTGCCATCTGTTAGTGGAAAAAAACACTTCCCGATTTTTGCTTTTCATATCCCGATTGGGCCTAACGTGCAAGAAGGCCTACAAAGATTCCGATATCGGAATCGAAAACCGCTTCCGAAAAAGGAAACGTTTCCAATATCGGAATCGCTGGGCTTCCAAAATCAGAAACGTTTCCAAATTCGGAACTTTCCCGAACTGACGTGGACCATGGCTCCGCTTAGTTATTTATGGGTATTCACTCTCTAAGATTTGTTCCTTGCATCGTGATGTCGAGGAAAGGCGACGGTCGTGTCCTCACTTCACATCAAGTATTTGTTACGAACGATTGTTCGAGGCAGCAAAGAATTCTTTGATACATTATCTGTACCGTCTCCTGCCCACGATTTCAGTCAGAGCACCCTCTCAGTGGTATACATATGTTTGGAGTAAGGAGATATACGTCAGTCCTGGCAGACGAAAACGAAGTTGACTTTTCCTTCCAATATACAAGTAATGAATGGCATGGTTTAAGACAGAGTCATACCATACAAAGCTACGAATGTTGCACGGGAGAGTTTGAATCAAGAATATGGAGTTTTCGCAAAGCCCCCGAAACGCCAACGCGAACGTCTATCCTTTTGTTCGGTGCTCTCTTGTGGCTTCGAACAGTGGCTTTGGCGTTCGCGTTGGCGTTTCGGGGGGTTGCGAAAACTCTCTAACTACTTAAGGAAACGCCGAAAGTTTATTTGAGTATTAGTCATGTTGCACTGAAAAGTAGGCATCTTCACAGAATCACAACTCAGAATAAGTTATTGGTAGATTAACGTCCATTTCATTACTTGTGTTGTTAATTGGCTTGGGAACATATTGGAAGGCAAAAAAACTTCAAATGCTGCAAGTAATTTTCTGCAATTTACCCCAGCTTGATTTCCAATGTTTGATTCCCGTTGTGATTTCTCCAGGGGGAAGTGTGACCGAGGCAATGAATCAGACTTTCATATCAAATACCAATTTTTAGAAAATAATCACCATAATTTTCCATTCTATCGCCTTGGCAACAAAAATAACAATTTCATCAACTGCTAATCTTCTCTTGCTCCTTCTCTAGTACTTCCTTTCATGAGTTTTCACACCTTCTGTTCATAAAAAGAAAAACTGATGTGTTTTACTCAAAGCTTGACTCCGAACACCCCGCGCCTGTGCGACGTTTAATTAACATCGTCAAAAATGTATTCATCTACGCGGCACTAAATCTTACTTGACTGCGGTCAAAAACGAAATTAGACCAATACTTGCATTCAAACCTGGTTTGATGTGTCCAGCAAACGTCCGAAACATATGTTATGGTGCCGATTTATTTCATTCACATCTGCTGCCTAATTAAGTGAGAGAAAATGCACTAGAGCTGACAATAGAATTCGTCGTTCTTCAATATCTTGTACAGCTGGGCAATCAAGACTCGAAATGGCAAAAATATGAAAAATATGAAAAAATAATCCGTTCTGCCGAAAGTCTGTTACATGTATGTAACCGTCAAAGATAGGTTAGGCCCTAAATTGTATGTTTCTCAGAATTTGAAATGTTTATTTTCGTTCTCGAACTTTGCCAGTGTTGGCAATCCGGTTTTTATATGCACCAAGCATCACTTCCGGTCGTTGCCTCCCTTCGCCGGAAGTGAAGGCGGGCAAACTTCATGTTCCCTGATGATTTATCTAACCAGCCATCTCCTAGGGTGTGACCCCCTTACGTAACCGGGTAACACGATCAGCCCAGGTATTGGACACCTGCGGACCCAGCGCCACCCAACACATACCAAACCCAGTGGTACTAAATCAGCGGAGATCGTAAAATCTAAATCCGGGATGGAGGCATCATTCTATCAGTTTATACCAGTCATGAAAGGGTGACAATATCCAGGGTGAACAAAGGCCTTATGTCATGACTTGCTCGTCCCTGCACGTGTTATCCAAATCGAAACAACATAATCAAATTTCGACCACTTCTGAAACCGTGTTGGCCTTCCACTTGAACGAAGGTTATTCACAATTCCATGCCGTTGCGTTGAACGAATTTAAAAATTACACGGTTAATTTTCGCCCCGAAATAGTCCCATATTCATAATAATTCGTCTTAAGGACTGAGGTGATGGTGATTTTCCAGTCATCTGGTGAACACTAAAAGTAGAATGCATCTGGCTTTGTCCTGCCAACAACAGTAATCGCAAGGGGCGGAATGTGAAATCGACCAGCGAGCGGACCCCCTTTTTATTCGTCCGACACAAGGACCGGTGTTGGTGCGAGTAATAGCGGGCGGGCAAAATGTGTGGTCGGTTACTAGGACAGGAATAGCGAAAAGAAATTAAACATTTTATTTGGGTTTTTTATGGAGAGTTAATCGTGGGAAAGGAAGAATTCATCAGACTTTGAATTCTCCCTTTTAGTGGTGGTGTGGATGCTTCGCATTTTGCAGGTTTTTTCAATCAGCGGTACAATCCCTCTGAAAGTAGCAATCGTTGAGCGATTTTCCTAGGCCTACATGGCGGTTTCTTGAAGTAAGTGTTCCACCGAAGAAATCGGTTGTATCTCCCTGTTCAGCATCTTGACCCACAGGGCGCTGACATCGCTGCAACATTGTCCTTCAGGAAGGTAGAAATGCAAGCAATCATGTGCGATTCGCGATGCAGCATCGAGTTCAACGGAGACTGAGTGGCTGAAGCACTCCGCAGTTCCTTGCTTATAATTTCCGTTACCCGAACTTCACGCCAGATCACTACTACATTGAAATCATGGATGAAGTGAAAATTGAAGTGACGCTCAAACTCGAGCCGATAATAACCAATGATTTCTTCATCTCAAATGCTAGTTTCGTAACCAACCCTATGGTACCCTCAGGAAAATTACAGGTTTAATAATCCTGTGATTAGAGGTTCAAAGATAGACGAGTAACCGACACGTGGCGGGGACACCGCGAGGGGCCCGCGTCCCGACATCGAAGATCTTTTGTTTAACACTGAAGTCAGTTCACAAATTTCAATATATCGCAAGAGCGTCCATGATGGGGGAGTATAAACCCTGAGGCTATGGCCCGTAATCTCCGCTGAAGTTTTCGTATGGACAATCACTCCTGGCTGTGGGTCGCCCCAAGGCAGACCGAAAGCTACACCCGAAGACGCCAAAATTGCCCCCGGCGCTTTAAAAACGCTGTATGATTTCTGGTAAATTTGAATTTTTTTCATAAAACGACCTTAAATTGAACTCAAAACGTATGTTTGTTTCTCAAGCTGATTAAAGAATTGGTTATTAATGGATTCATTCGCGTAATGTTGCTGCTTGATTTGGCTGAGTTTCGATGTTCTGTAAACTGTTTAATTGAGCTAATGTTTCGTCTTGCGCGGCTGGGGTGCAGGGTATCCTCGTATGTTGTCGTCTTAAGATTGCCTCTTGCTACAATAGCCTCTTATCTTATGTTAAATACAATATTTGAATATCTGCAGCCATAAAGCGATGGAATATAATGTGCACAGGTGCCCGTTGATTGCTTCTCAAGATACTGTATTAGACGAAAATAGCGCTGCAAAATTTATGCAAATATTACCATTTCGAAGCGCGGCGTCCAAGGTGAGAGGGTTGGAGAGCGCCCGATACTTGGGGGCGGGTCGAGGGGAATGAGCGGTGATACCAAACCCCCTTGATCCCTAAGACAAAAACTCTGAAAAATGAGTTATAGCTTTTTGAAGTGGCACGATAAATCAACGCTAAAGTAACAAACACATTTATAGCGGAACCAATGTTCAAAGAAGGATGGTTACTTTCTGGCACAGATTTGCTATTGTATAGTAAATATGTCGTGTCTTTACGGATTAGGTTTGAAAAGCGACAAGAAAGAAGTTGAAAAATGTGAAAACGATCAATAAGCCGAGATTCCAATGAAACTGAAAACATTGGCATAATTAGTGTTAACTATCATGCTAATTATTAACTCATTAACCCGATACTGGTGGTGGCTTATCTATGGGGTCAAAGGCGATTTTGATACTGGGAGTGGATGAGGACAATGTTGATGAAAAGCCATTCTCTCGGGCGGTCGGAGAGGGATTGGTGAAAGTTTAAGGTACATGACACCGACCACATAGCAACAAGATTTATGTCAAACATACTGTAGGTGTTGACGGCGTGGTTTAAGCGGGTACGGCCGTAGAGTGAGCCCTCAAACTGAAGACTGATTTGGCTAAGACAATGTCCACATGACTGGTTGTAAAAATGAAAACATTCAAAGGTGCAAGTAACGCCGTACTTAAACGACTGGCAACAAGTTACCCTAGCCCACACCATATCACAGTATTCAATGGTTGAGCATTCGAAAACGAGGCTGAGGCGATAAAAAGCCCGGATGGAAGTAGCCTAAGTCCTTCCTAAAATAAGATTTGTCTCTTGCTTTGAATCTAGACTTCCGTGACTGTATGATGGATCTTGCGTTTCGAAAGGAAACGTTTGCTGCCCTGCTTGTCACGTGCCGGTCTCTTCGAAAACTGTGTCTATCAACCACAACGAAACAACCAATGTAACTTTCACGTCATGCAGAGCTGTTTGCTGAACAGCGACAAGAACAGTTGATCCTTCGCATGCGGGCATTCTTTCTGAAAGAGAGGTTCTGGTGACGATGTGTACATTAAAATGAAATAATACGGCCTACACGTTATTCCGGACACGTCTTCTGTCCTCAAGCGACGGGTCCTTCTCTATAAGAGACCATCCTTCTGCAAGATGGTGTTGCGACAGATTCAAGCATGTTATAATTACAGCACCCTTCGTCTCCCGTGCCGTGACTGTGTTGCGACACTTTCGTTAATCAGCAAGAAGCGGTCGTGAACAGCAACAAATGAAATCTAAACAAGTCTGAATAGGCCAATTAGCGACCACACGCGATCCTTAGATTTCCTTTGGTGATGGATTGTCCAGAGGTGATTGGTTGAAATCAACCGAACAGAATCGTCTGCTTACAAACAAAACTTCCCCGGACGCTCGATTCTACGCACGCCATTTTTTTAAAATGCGCTTTTGCAGACGACCAGGGTTCCTTTATGAAGAAAGTCATCCAGCACGGATTTGGTTGAATTATTGAAAAATCTTTATTATTCTTGTACAAGGGGTCAGAAATTAATTTAAATTAGCCGCAGTGAATTTTCTGCCATAAATTGAACCGGATACAAGCTGCGGTTTTGATTTAAACAAATACCGGCAGTCGTCAGAAAGTTGATTTATCTCCGGCTGGTTTTGTTGTGAATGGAAAGCAGAATGTTTCAACATCGTCAGCCAACCTTGTCACCAGCCGATGAATAAAACAAAATCCATTCGTCTTTGTTATTGGTTTTACAAAATCTAAGTATCCACTGTGCAGATAGCTATCACAAGATCGAGTCGCAAAGTTAGGCCTACATACTTACGCTAGAACAAATACTTCCCCATTCGACATCATCAAAGGAATCAAGACCTGTCGTCAACCATGACTTTCTGCTTCCATACTAAAAATCTCCTTACCAGGGCCGGATCCAGGATTCACAGAAAGGGGGGGCGTAGCTCGACAAAGTTGGTGAGCACCGAAAAAGTGAAGCCTAAACGGGGGGTCTGGGGGCTCTCCCCCAGAAAAATTTGACAATTTAAGTGTTTTTAGATGCATTTTCCTGGCATCTGAGAGCAAAATACTAGAATTTTTATGTGACTCAATTTTTCTTGCTGAAAAAAATCATTGCTCTGCCAAAAATAGGGGGGCGTACGCCCCCCACGCCCCCCCCTGGATCCGGCCCTGCTTACGCAACGTATTCATCGAAGTCCCAACACCACGTTGTTGCGAGCAGTTCATGAAATAGAACATGATTGTTCTTTGCTTTTCAATCGCCAAAATCCTTTGTACGCCGTATGTAGGTACACCTAAATCCCAGTTGTAAGGTCACAAAGGTCTGGCATTGCCAGGGTCCGGCTTCTCCTTTCAGGAGGCTCTTGATATCTTCAAATCGAAGTCCTGACACTGATGTTTTTGATGTGATAATGTTGGAGGAGTCAGATCCCAATGGCAAAGCCAGGGGCCTGATTCACAAAGCCCTCTTAGCGTACGTATAATCTAAGCGCTGCCCGTATCTATTGTTCGTCGACTTGCTGACAATAGATACAGGCAGTCTCTGTTACCGTATAACTGCGATTTTGATGTATATACGTATGTATCTGATTCAGCACTTGTGGTGCAGTAGGCTACGATTCAGCTTCTTCTACTCAAGGTTCTTCGAACGATTTGCTCTTTATTGTCTTTCGAGAGAAACCATTGTCCATTTTCCCTTTCCCTTTGTCACATGTCAAGTTTGCACTCAGAACGAATCACCTCTAGCAGGTCCTGGACAACTCTTCATTCCTGCCTTTACGTGCATTGTTAGCGTCTGAAGTCCCCGACTTCCGCCAGCTACTCCCGCGGAGGAAGAGAACACGTAGCGAGCGTAATGTCGACCATTAGCTTCTGTCAGTGACGTGCTCCAATGGTCCTCTTGACTAACTAAATCTAAATAGAACATAGCTTTTATCGAATCAAGCCTTGATCAACCACTAATGAGCTAATAGCATTTTACTTGTGCGCTTCTCATTTGGTTGTTAGTCAAACTCTTTGTCGATACAACTGCAAGGAGTCAATCACTTTGGACCATTTAAACGTTCATCTAGGGCTCTGATATACATGCAAGTTCTATTGTTAAAGCTGCTTTGTCTCGTAGAGACCATTTTCCTTGCTATCTGTTTCCTTATGTGTAAAAAACCACCGGATGACTTCTACAGACGAATGGATAATTGCTACAGAAGAAAGTTGTTTGTTTGAGGAGCTTTTGATCGTTGGAATAAAGATGGTTTATTCAATATTGGATGTTATTTTACAAGGGGAGAGATGATGCGCTTGTAGGGAAGATTATTGGTATTAAGTTTGGTATTTGTGGCTTCAAAGTGGTTGCAGACATGATTGTCTTTGACTTGAGACTAGATTTTAATTGCTCTTTCCCTTAAAGGCCAGTCATCGTTCGGATAGTTTGGGGTCTCGTGAGTTCTTTTTGCTTGTAAGCCAAGCCAAGGACGAAACTAGGACTTCAGTCCATTGTATATTGCAGCAACATGCAGTCAAGTCCTTGCAAAGATTCTGATACGACATATGGTTATGTCAGCTACTTTTCTCCATTCGCAAAATCATATGTACCAAAAATTAGAGACAGAGGGGTCATTTGCTTCTTCTTCAAGGCAAGTTCGTCAGTCACTATGAATTCCATACGTCAGAAACTTGGAACTATCGAAGCTGATGGGCCCAGGCCTTCAGTCAGATACACTACGTTGAATCTGTTATTAGGCAGGCCATGGAGCTATGGAGTACGTATGCTGGATCTAGTCAGTACGAGATAGGCCTAAGTACCGTAGGTCAGTCTTTCACCATCCCATATTATGCACAAGGACGTGTCCAAGCTCTACTGGTCACCCTTGCATTCTATGCTTTGCTGTTTGCACCCTCTATATGGCGTCCACAAGCGAATGGCCCCTCTCTGGACGTAATAGCCCACCAAATTTCATCTTTGGTGATCGGGCCATGACCTTGGGCGATGCTTTCAACCTGTTGTTTAGAATGGACCCGCGTTTTGATAGCTGGACTTCGATGAAAAGGACCTGGCAGTACCAGCATCATGATAAATCAAAACACCACGAAGTCACTGACGTTTGAACGGTCCCATTACGAAAACTGAGAATGTTTCCTTCGTACGGGTCGGGTTCGAATGTCTTAAGATTTATAGATAGTTAATAAGACATTATCTAGTCATCGTCATTTATGTCTCTTGTATCCGTTAACCGTTACATTTGCAGCCCTTTGCGGATCGGCCACTTTTCGAGTATCAACTTCCCTCTCTTTGTCGGAAGGTGAAAGTTTGATGGGCTTTTTGGCCCTCTGCATGTTGATGATACTTCGAGAACAGGAGCTGTAGGTTTTTAGGCTTTCTGTTCTGCTCAAGGTGCTTGTTGGTCATGTTGTAAAAAGGAAAAGAATCTCCCCACGTATAAAGTATCCGATTCCATCGTTAGATTAGGCCTACGGACAAGGTGCGTCGGGAAGATGGTAAAGGTGGCTCGTATAGTAACGTCCCATCACTGCCGTACTCATTGTAGTGGATTTCAATCGACTCAATTTTAAAATTGACTTTTGTGATTCTTGAGTCCTAACGATGTTGCGTGTCGGCCAACTTCGGCCTATGGTATAATTACAAGCTCTCCTGAAATCTCGACCCTTTGAACTTGCTGTAAGCAGGGACAAAGAGCAATAAAAGGATGGACAAAGGATGCAGCCTCATTATTACCATCATGTCATGTAACAATCTTGCTGGTCGACATCCTAATAAATTAAGAAGACCAATTAACCTTTCATGGGCTAATCCATGGTCGCTGTTTGCTTCATGGCTCCTGCCTCGGTCAGAGGTTCGGCTGCCAGACGATTTCAAACAGTCTTCAAACTGACGTGGC
>NMRB01000122.1:552514-578821 GCA_002633025.1 Notospermus geniculatus | reverse complement strand
GGGCTGGCGCGCGAATAGTCCCGTCCGTCGTTGCTAATTAGGGAAAACCTTGGGCCTACTTTCAGCCCGAATCATAGCAATATGGAACTGTCTGATCTCATCTCATGCTCAGGGCTTGGAGGAGTACCTAATTCCTCTTTGCTCAGGGGGCAAAATTTTTGTCGAAACGCTGACTTTCGTTTGGAGTGCATACTAGGAAACAGTTGGACGCGTCCTGATAGGCTTAGAGAGCAGCTAACTTCAGAAGGGTAATTCAACCGGATTAGACTTGAATTGATTGTCTAGACGAGTTTTTCTTAGTTTTCCAACCTGATAACTGTCGTGGACCAGGAGGACACATCTCGTTCACGCACGAATGCTAGCTAGCCTAAAGAGTTCGAACGTCGCTCCATTCACTGGTGATGTCAGAGCCGTTTGAAATTATTAGGCGATGTAATTGGACAATTTCACCAAGAAGTCAGGCGTTGGATGAAACAACTTCCCCTTAGTTAGTCATAATAGGTTTTATGCGTGACAGTGAAAGGTTACTGGCATTTTTCTGCTGGCCGGTTAGAGCGGATTCCGAGTTTCCTTCTCAGCCGTCCGGGCCGAACACGCGCGAACAGGAGTCGCCGTTTGCATGGTATTACCGGCCAGTTATAGGTAGAGGAAGAAAAAATGGTTGATGATTGAACTCGTCCAACAAAACACGGTGACGGAAATAACGACGGCTGACAAATCGACAAAGTATCTTTGTCCGTTTCACCGACAGGTTCTGAAGAAGGCCTCACGATCATCCGCGTTATCCAGACGAAATTCATCCATGGTACACTATAACCACAATTTTCCCTTTCAGCCTCAGTTTTGTAAATACCTACTTCGAGGCTGAGCTTGCTTCTGCCAACTCAGTGAACGAAAGTAGGGAGCGTCTCAAGAGGAATCGACAGATTTTATGGTAAGTTAGTTTTTTTGTCGACTTTCAATCTGGATCGATACTAGCACCTTGCCTTAATTCCACTTAGTTCATCTAGTAGCAGTGAGAAACATAAAAGTACAAGCAGCATAGAGAGAACAATTACATCATCATGACATCTCTAATAGTTTTCACGTCTGCCATGTTTATTTTGCCGCCATGTTTGCATGCCATAGAGCCTCTCCAATAAATGAAGGAGGGAAAATACACCATCTCGGTGGCGTTGACTCATTTCACTTAGTATCAGGTTGTCACTTGAACCATCAGGAAAACTGGCAGGAACAATGAGGGCACTTTCAAGTCACTTCCTTTGGCCGTCTTAGACAATTATCACAATAATGCACGGGATATTTATCCACCGCCAGAGCAAAATGAAAGAATCGCCCAGTAGGTGTAAGGATAATTACATACTGTAGAAATCTCCGCGGGAGTCATTCTAATACCAATATGAAATGAACAGTTCGCGAGAGTCAGCCCGCAAGCCAAACATCCGCCCTTTCTCCCAGAGTAGCTATATTATTGTCTCCGTATTTGCGCATGCTTAGAAACCAGGAAATTTTCAATTCTTTCTCTGTTGTTCAAACAGAACAAGAGCGGGTAATGAAAACGAGCTTTCTCGCTCGGAGAACATGGAAATCTCGGCTCGCATCCGCTTCCCTCGACACATCTCGAGTGGTCATCTGCGACTTGGAGAGGGGTAAATAATAAAGATATCCAAATCTGGCAACAGTGGCGTATCAAAGGGCTAACCGATTCTCTGAGTGAAGTACCAGTTGAATACCGCATTCTTCCCGGAACGCCAGCAATGTCGTTCGTTTCATCTGTTTCTAATTAGCCGGGTAGGGGATGGGGAAATTTGCGATATTTTGTGAATTCTCATTAGCATACTGCTATCAGGGTTCACCCTTCTACGCCTATAAAATATCCCTTATTAGCATTTTGTAATTCAGTACAATGAGGGTCAAATGGTTCTTGGTTTCAGACTAACTAAGAGTAATGGAGAATGGACTTAGAATTGGCCCTTGAGGAACACCTGCGGTTGTACCTAACAGGGTTCAGCATTCTGTCAGACATTTAAAATACGTTAAGGTCAATAATTCAAATTTTGTTCCATATCAGATCCTGTAGCATTAGTGAAGAAGAAAGTCTTGACATCTGTGTGGTTGCAGGTTCGATTCTCGGGCGGATCCGGTGATCGTGTGATGGAGATGGCGACACTCTTTGATGGTGACGTTTTTCAGTCACAGTAGCCCCCTATACGACAGCCAACATGTATTTCAGGGTCACGTACTCTTCTTCTACTTCTTAATTAATCGTACTCGTTCCCTCTCTTGTGGAGAGTCAAACAGGGTTGCCCTTTCCACATTAATTTTCCACGACACCAACGCTTACAACACTCGTAAGCCTTAATATTCAACACGGAAAACACCATGACTTATATTGAAATTTATTCCCATCTCACAGTCATCACTTCACTTTCCGTCAGCTCTCCGTGTCAGCTTCGCCAGCTCATAAATGCCGTATGCATAATTTTACCATTTCGTTCGTCATCTTGAGACATACCCTTTTCCTCCTCGGGATCCTTCGGAAGAGGAAAGCTTCGGCAAATTGCCGGTGAGACTGATGATAGGAATAATATCATGTGATTATTCAGATGGATGTTCGACATCCGGGACACGGAGTGTTGAATGCGTCATAGTGGTATGTGACGTCATTTCGCCGAATGTGAAGTCTTGTGCTTGCAACTCAAAAAAATGCATCACAATTTTACTAATAACACAGATATATGGGTAAGCCGCTCGCAAATAAGTTTGTGGAGGGCGGTGTGAAGACCCTTTATCCATTTTGGGTAGGATATGCAGTACATGCACTGTAGTGCTGCATGAATGACTTTATCCTTTAACGTAACCAACGTACAAACCAGGACTTTGACTCCAGCATCAAGTCCCATTGACCTGTCCGTCTGGGAGTCGCCTAATTACTGTGTACCTTAGTCGTTCTCTCTTTGCACAAAAGGGTCCCCATCAGATATCCCTGGCGCCGAATGACTCTGAGTGTCATCTTCACCGTGTTAACTGTCTTATGGGTGATCTAGCCTAGTGTGGCTATAACAACTACCGATTAGGGTAAAAGACAGCCATCATAGACTTCCCGTAACGACCGGGATGACTTCCCCGGCGATTTGCCGTCCGTCTAATCATCTATTGGCTACTACCGGCCCACCCTAAACATCGTTCTCTATTGCCGGTCATCAGTACCGGCATTAGCACACATCGCGCCGGGCCTCTAATTAGGTAGACTCCATACCTCTCATTTAGTCGCAAACAGATAAAAGCCCGCTAATGAAGATGAATAATTATGATGTATAGACGATAAAAACAGAGCATCCAGCGACCGGAGGTTCTGTTTGAGAGTCATCACTCCTAATCATCTTAGAAAACAATTTGGAGATAAAATACCTTCCTGTTGCCCGGGTCGCCAAGGCAACCGTTTTTAATTTCGATACCAGTAATAAATTTTTATCAAGATGATCCGGAGAAAACAAGGAGAGCTAATAAAGATGTTTAATTCGAGTGGTAATGATTGTTCGTTCTCATCATCGGTAAGCGGTTCGGGCCTAATTGATAGAAGACGTAACGACGAGCTTTCCGTCATTTTTATGGCGAGGTAGTTACTTTACCGGGACGTATGATTTAGAATTCATCGTCTTGTTAGCTGTAACTAGCTGGTTGAGCATGCACACTTACCGTTAAAAGCTTCGCTTGATTAAATAATGTGCTGTTAGGTTGGATGAGAATTCATGGACGGCGTGCTGTCGGTGGCACGGATGCACCGTCCTGCACATATGGGAAGGACTAATGGAGAATGCCGATTGTGCAATAATCATCGAAAGAGATGGTAGCCAAGTTGATTCCTACCCTCTCTGACCAAATCCACAAAACATACCATACCTTCACACCTAAGGATCCCTCAGCAATATCAAGGCTTTGAACCACCTGAAATAAATGTGTAGCGGAGCGTTGCGTTAAATTGACCAATCACATGCAGGTTTTAGAACACTATGCCTATTCGATTACCAGGCCTCATGTCCTGCCAACCTGTTGTCAATTTCACACTGGAGGCACATTATACTCTTCTGATGATTTGTCCATTGAGTTGTAACCTTTGGGGCCGGGTGCGTTGTGGACCAGTCCTAACTTGCTCCGCCTGGGACGGGCGAGCGCCACCTAACGACCCGGACGTTTCCCTCTGACAGTAGGAAAGGAGGGTGTTTTTTGAGATTATCGTAATCTGTAGTAAGTTGACAGACATCATGTGGCCAAAGGCATGGACATAAGATTTTGTGAGTGCTCTCAGAATTGCATGATAGGTCTCGCTCGAGGGTTCCATGACGACATGAATCAATGACATGATGGTGACTTTCACCAAGGTCAAGAGGAAGGTCACACAACTTTCGTGGCCACGTCATTCCTCGCCATTTCATCTGGTAAATTTCCCAGTTTACGGTCCACAACTTGTGCACCTCGTCACGACACCACACCATCTATCACAGCAAACACAAGCTCAGTTAATTAGAACAAATACATGGTAATCAACAACACATCTTCACAATTGAGTGATCAGCTCTCGATTTGTTGCTCGACTGATGAAGTATTATTGCACAGTCACCTTTTGCCCGTGCCAGACATTATGGTTACCATATTAAATATTTACAAACACTCTCTGGTTATCACTCACTCGTAACTTTAACGGAAGCAACATTTACTGATGTATCTGAGGTCTGATCAGTATGAGTATGAGAGTGGGAGTACTAGACCTCCACACCCTGTAGACCTTTACAACAAAGATGGTGGTATAACAGTTATCACCATATGACGTCATAGTATCGGTGTGACGGATTTAACAGATAGAAAATACATGTGTGGCACCCTGCTCTGTATTGTAGGAGGATATACCTACAAAATGTCAACAAAATGACATTTGTCAACAATATCATCATCCCAGTGGACACATCGGAACAGGACCGGAAATGATGTTTAATTTTCGCCCAAACTTTGGCGGTTACCGCAATGGACTGAAAGGATAGGGACACTTTCCCTGTGTCCTCTGTCCACTCTCCTCCAACAGGAGTGGATGTCGTGTTATGGTTGGTCACTCCTCTGCATATTGCCGTAAGCCAGTGTCGTAAAACCACTTCAACCTCCTATCCGGCAATGACTTCACGACACTTGCGGGGGAAAGTCCTCGATCGTGTGTTGCGTGCGTTGGGCGCGGGGACTGCAGGGATGGAACTGGCCAGCGTGAAGCTGGGAAAATCTGGTCCGAGAGATTACCACGTGAAATAATAACGAGACCAGCGGTCCGGAGGTCATTAATAATAGGATGGGACACAATCTGACGGTTACTATCAGGTTGTCCAACTGTCCTTGTTCAATGATTTCAGGTTGCACGCCTTTTCCGGCTGACTCTAGCTCTGTTTTTATAGGTCTCCATCATTTTCCGATAGGCTGTCTACCTGGCTGGCATTCCTCTGCCTGGTTTATAGTTAGTTCTCTTTTCCAGCTCTTCTTGCTATCTGCGGACAGAAGTTTAAAAGATGGCTTTCAATGTTTTGTTCGCCTGACCTTCCTTGAGGCCTAACTAGGACCTTAAATACACCTTCAGCAGCCCTGGTCCTGTTCAGGTTGTACTCATCATCCTGTTGGGTAGCACTGGCACTCCTGCCCCTTCCAACACGCACCTAATGCCCTCCGACGTAGCCTTTGTCAGAGTTCAGTCAAGTTCTCAGTAAGTCAGCCAATATGGCGAATGAAGTTGACTGTGGTTTGGACGTGATGTTTCGTTCCCTAGGGCCCGGTAGCGATGGCTCCATCGGGCGTTGATTCGCGGAACCCCGCATCTTGATTTGAGAGTCCATATTCCTGTCTCATATCTTCATTCTGCCGAAATCACTGACCGAAACGACAAGGCATTGGATAAATTCAATATGTTAGCCTGTGTCTATTGTTCTAAACAGTTGAAATCTGTTTCGAGACGAGGAACTGATGAAATCACTAACCCTAATTGGAAACAATGGTAAAGTTAGCACGCATTCATCACGGAATGAATATTTTATACCACTGGGCGATCGTGAACAATGGCGGCCATTTACTGGTCAGCTGACCCAAACAAAGCCCGGGACTAGTGCTACGGTCATGACGTCCCAGACCAGTGATTATCTGACCCGAGCGGATGACGAAGCCCCGGGCAAAAACAATCGTCATATCATGTCGAAGGTTTCTGAATCTATTAGTGAATGAGTGCTCGTTCTGCTAGAATGACGAACAAATAAAGTGGAGTGTAGTAAATTAATCACTAAATGGTTCTTGTGGTATGGGTCAGTCAATCATCCATATAATAAAAGCTTATAACCAACGACACTTAACATCGGTTCCGGTTTGCTGTAGAAAACCCTTGGGTCCATACTTCACGCTAAACAAGCACTCTATTTTACCCAATCGTACCGTGTTGTTAACATTTATTCTTTCACCTCCAGATTGCGTGCAAGGTATGATTGTCTACGTCAATATCATATTACTCCGCGCCCCTATATAAGCTCTCTCTTCCTGGACTTTGTACTACAATATATCATATTCATCGAGTCCTTCCGCAGCATAATCAAGTTTATGAAACACAACTTACGTGACATAAAAGCCTTTTGTACTGGAACTTAAGTGAAACCGAAAGCTTGTGAAACGGTCACAGTGCATGAAATTAATATTGGTTTGGTTTCAGCGCACCTAATGGTGATATAATGCGAGAAGTCACGACTTGGACAATGGCTGGTGGAGAAATGCAAAATGGAAGGACTGACCTACTGTAGCATGCTTTAACCACATTATTTTTCATCCCAAAATGTCTGATTTATTGTTCTCCTGTCGTTGCTGGCCCTTTTTGACCCCCAAATACCAACACAACCATCTTACCATCTTGAAATCATCGAGGCTTTACGGTCACTTCGCCTTCGGACCTCGCTCCGTTGATAGGCAGAAGGAAGTCTGAACTGAGGGCGTATCGATATGAAACCTCGTTGGCTCAAGATACCATCTTACGTGTACATGTACGTCTCCAATACTTCATACGTCACAGCCCCTTGCTCCAGGCACACTCGAATTCAACATCGTCTCTTCCACCAACTTAATGAACTAGCTTTCCATTCACAATCCCCCGCTGCTGTCGTCCAATCTCACACCACGAAATATTCATCAAAAATATTGGTTCAGATCTGCCATGGACAACTTGTCATCCTACCGTCCATGTTGCCTTTATATACTAATCATGGTAATGACCACCCTGAACGTTCTGAAATCTCAACTCTCAGCATGGCAGAAAGGAGCTCCTCCATGACACCAGGCCAGGGTGTTCAGTAACGAAAGACAACGAAGGATAGACCAACTCATTAGAATTCATTAGTTTATTAAATTATCAAACAATAGATTGTGATTTCGATTGTATTGGCATGAAGTCACTTCATCGTAAAACACTCAACAGAACATACACATTGGTCCGCAACAAATATGAGGTTTGTCGAGGTACATTACATTGTAACAGTATTTGGGTTCGTTTATAACGACTACCCACCTACATGTAGTGTCACATCAGACGTCAGTGCACACGTGTGAACTGATTCAAGATTTCTTGCCATGACATGACGCCAAGACGTCAGTCAGAGAGTGACACCATGGCAAGAATCCACTGAACATGTATTACAATGTACATGTTTCAGAATACACCTACATATACAATGGTCAAGCCTAATGTTCCAACTAACTCACACATTGCATGGTTGTCACGGCTGACGCTTTCATTGAGTGACAACAATAACTGAAGGATAGTCATTGAAGCTAAGGGAGTGAGAAATAGAAGTGGAAAATAATAATTTTTGGAATTCTGCGCAAATTCTTCAATGTTCTAATTGGGAGAAAAATTTTCCCCATTTTGAGAAATATCGCCCGAAAAATCAGACAAAATGTCATGTCATTTTTTTTTAAATTCCCAAAATGGGAAAAAAATTTCTCCCAATTGGAGAAATTGAAAAAATCGCGCAAAATTCCAAATGTCCCACTTCTTATTTTCCACTTTCCTTTGTTACTCCCTCAGCTGTAATTGACAACAGGCGGGGAGGACGTACATTGTAATGCCTGAATGCTCCCCTACTTCTCACATGTGGAAATGATGTACATGTAGTCTATTGGAATTCGTCACGTGACGTCAAGTAGGATTAAAAACTACAGTTGAGTGTAAACCTGAACAAAAGTCGTTTGCCCCCTCTCAACCCACCCCGTAGAAAATGAAATGAAAGACCGAGTTCAGGAGGGCAATGTGTCCATTACTTCACACTCTGATAGAAGTTAATATAACACCGTGATATGTATCATAACTGGAATGACTATAATAAATGCAATATAATGCCATTTGTGGCCAAAACATATACTTTTCATGTAAAACACGATTTGGAAAAATCTGTTGAACATGGCATGATTCAGTGTGCGACAAATGGAGAATTTAACCAGAATCTTGAGTATCTAGAATCTCGAGTATCTTGTAAAACATAGTGACCCTCCCTGGCTACGGCGAGGGAAAGCCCCACAGCCGAAGACGGATGAAATCCTCACTGGGGCCAAACTGAACACTGAGCCCCTTTTACAAAGTGTTGCGTTCGCAGAAATCGACTATCTTTTCAAATGGTCATCCCCAAGTTATTTACAATATGAACATGTATACAAGTATTTTAGAACATCAATTGCCATTGTAGAATAAACTGATAAAAAAGTGTACCACTCTTTAGCACAATAATTATATTATTTACAGTTTGGTGGGACAGTCGAAAAACAAGGCAGTGATAAATTCTGCCAACGTCCAAATTTCTTTTCCTTAATAACTCCGATCTCAGCTGCTGATCTGGTAAATGCACGTACTAAAACCACGACGTAGCCAAATCCTTTCGCACAACGCTTAGCGATTTGCTATGATATGGATTCTTCTACCACCTTTTGCACCCGACGTCAGAACCATGAAGCAACTGGTTGGTGCGTGTACATTACATGTGGGCCTACACGTGACGTAGTTTCACATCTTACAAGTTAGACATACGTGAAGCACAAGTGCTTACTGCTAGCAATGGTGAGGCCTACGAACAAAGGCTGCACACCAACAATGAATACAGACTGAACAATTAGAACCCATGTCGAATATGAAATTGACGACAAGTTCGCTGACTTAAGGCCTGGTGATGAAACAATCTACATTTCGGTTGGTTGACTTAGCACAATGCTCTCCGACGTAATTTTTAGAAGAGGGCTAAGCCTGAATATTATTGAGTAACCCTAAGATGTGAAAGTACGGTATGTGTCAGGCCATTTGCTTTCAAACTCAATGAATCTCATGGTAGTTTCGTGCCCTCCTTTCTAACATTGAAGGGTTATCTCACAGACGATCCTGTTCGAGCCATTTACGAGTTAAAACCTAGCAAACCCATACCAGTCAACCATCACCACCATCTTGTCTGTTGCTGCATAAGAGGGTGGTTATATGACGGTAAGACATTCATATTGTTCATGTTCATGCCGGCCATGCTCATGTTCATTGAGTTCATGCTCATGTTCATAGAGTTAATGCCACTCATACTGTAGGCAGAGTTCATACCTGATCCCAGTGTTGATGCTATACCGTTCATGCTCATGGAGTTCATACCGTTCAGGCCGCCATTCATGGCTGCCAGATTTGACTGCATCGAAATGTCCTGTTGTTTTAAGGAACTATTTATCCCCGGTTGGCAGGGCTTTCCGTCCCTGACCAACACCGGCACCGCCACCCGTCGCGGCGACGGAAGTGGGTTCATCTCCAACCCTTTCTCCTGCCGTGCCCGTTTCATCTTATACCGATGATTCTGGAACCAGATTTTCACCTGTGTTGGAGTCAAGCGAATGATACTGGCAAGGTGCTCACGTTCTGGAGCAGAGAGGTACCGCTGCTGGCGAAACCTTCGTTCAAGTTCGTATGTTTGTGCTTTGGTGAACAAAACCCTTCTTTTACGTTTCTTTGGCGGATCTCCTGATCCTGGGTTCGACTCATCGTCTTTCTTTCCCGAATCTGACTTATCGTCATCGTCCTCTAAATCGTCCACGTCACTATCCTCCGATTTGATCTTTGTGACCTCAATGTCATTCACATTAGGTTTTGATTCGACAGGACTTGTTGAAAGTTCCCTGTTAGCGCAGCTGGGTGTGCTAGCACCAGATCCCAGCGCACCCATGTTGGCACACGTGCTCGATGTATCAGAATGAGGCGACGTTAGGTGAGAACGAGGCGATGCCAAGTGCACCGGATGTGACGTATGATGATGTTGTTGCTGCTGTTGTTGCTGGACAGCCAATCGGTGTTGCAGTTCTGAAAAATAGGAAATTGGGATTTGAATTAACGGCATGTTTTTGGTGAAAAAACACAACTATTGAATTTGATGCATGTAGATCTGTCTGACTATCTGAAAGAAGCAATCACAGGTATTATTACACAGACAACTGTTTTGAGTACATTTACTTTTCTCTTGCCTGGAGAAACGATGTTGTGTTTAAAAGTGTCCAGATACTTGCTACCAAAAAAGGTAAAAGTCACTGCCCTTAGGGAGAAAGTGTGACAAGTATTTTTTGGTTCATGTTCCCATCTCGGGAAAAGAATGTCAATATAAAGGCAACAGCCGAGCCTGGCGTTGATAATAGGCCTACACGTGAGTTCATACAACGTGGATGTTATTCCTTTGACGAAAGACTTTGTCCCTTTGATGAGCAATCCTTGAAATGGATTTCAAGTTAATTCCTGGATGGACACGCCCCTTGGTTACAATATTGGGGAACAATACGGCTTGTCACCTCTCCTCTGACGAGAACACAAGACCCGATACCCGGAACGAATTCCCTTTTTACGCTGATGGGATAAACTTCAAATGTTATAGTTCCTGATTGTCAACTTGGGTGTGAAACTGTGTAAACAGGCTTGCCAGTCTATGATACCCTCTTATTGAGAGTAAATGCAGCCTGACCGCAGGTGGGGAATGAATTTCAAAGTTGACCGCTACCTGAAAAGACCCAGGCTGTTTCCATGCGGTACCGTATGGGCGGCATTAAGCCTATAGCCTCTCAGATCTGTGCACACAATACAAAAATATGGAAATCTCCCCGTATCATGAACACATTGTCCTTTTGAAACACTTAATGCACTCGCCATCAAATGAGATTCGCGAGTTTTAATCGGCGTGACCAATAAACCAGAGTGTTACGGTTTAAGGGGTTTAAACTTGCTCTATTCGTCCCTGACAGGGTTTTTGTGATATCTGAAGAGAAGGGTATAATTGGTTATTAATGTGTTGTAGTTTTAAACTTCTACCTTAAAGGTCAGATCACATCGGTATTGTTCACCAATTAGAGGACGATGTGAATCCTTTACGGAGTCACCATGAAGGAATGCGTTTTAGTGGAAACATGCATGAGGTCGTCATCAATATTCAGTTAGGAGTGTTGGACCGTAAAACCTCATGAAGCCTTTTATTGATATCCAAGTTGGCAATCAACGTTGGATTCATTTTTCTTTCCATTTGCTTGGTTCCATTTGTCGCTCGTACTCCGGCAGCAAAAAAAGGATTTCGGGATACCAACGGCGCTGACAGCGTCTCATATGAGACTGCTTACTGTACATACTAGGCGAACGACTAATGCTCGAAGTATAGAATGTCAGATTTTTTTGGGAAATTCAGATTCGGGCCCAAGAGGGGTACGTACATGACGTACATGTACAGAAGGACGAACATGCCGAGAAAACCAAATCAAATCGGATTGTTATGTAATGGGCATTACACTACTGTGTTCAACCTGGTATTGGGCTTGAACCTTTCCTGAACATATTCATGTATTTTGACTTTGAGCGAAAACTTCTACGACGGCGGGCGTATGGGAGTCGCATTGGCGTTGTTTTGAAGAAACAGGTCTTGGCGAACCTGAAGTAAAGATAGAGTTCAAAACTAGGAATTTTCCTCGTCTCTACATTTCTATACTCCAGCTCCTCTTCGTCATATAATCACTCAATGTACGTTTTTAAATTCTTGATAAAAAGTGAATCATGGTGGAAAAACATAACGTTGTAAGTTCACACCTTGGGTTAAAATGGCTGTGTTTAATGGTCTCTGACGGCTTTAACAGTGTAATTTAGTCATAAATAATTTGTCATTTGCCATCCACAATGAGACAGTATGGTTTTCTCTTGGCTGGACATTGATATCAAAATGCCTTATAACCTCTTACAATGGTAGCAAGATTTACCCGGAGATATCTTTACAAGTTATGAACGGGGTGTCACAATGGGTTCATCCTCGTGTCCTGCTTCGGTGGTCGCGTTACACGCTTGACATACCTCGCACAACCTTCACTGTGATTTGCCATGTATTGCTGTACGCAGGGAATTCTGCCACAGCAAAGCGTATCGAGGGTGTTCTGGTGTGTACTCCCGACTTTTCATCTTCTTGGTGCCGGAAGATTACAGCAAGCCAAAAAGCAGGCACCCGAAGCAGGTCAAGAACCTTAGCAAGAGTCACTGGGCCTTTTTACTGTGCATTGTCTACTTCCTCGAAAGGACTACTCTTTCTTTCACATGTTCTGGGCGATTTGCCCGTCTTATCATCTTTTTCATTGAGATTATTGAAGGGTTTCCTATTTGGTGCAATCATCAACCTCCGATCGAGACAGCATTTCCATCGGCCCCAGTTACTTCTCTAGCCTATCGTTCAAACAGCTCATTGGTACACATAGCACTTACAAGCAACCTTCAACACTGAAGTACTGGAACTCTCTGGCAGAAAGAACTATCAAAAGCAACCTTACACTGAAAAAAGGAACTCTCTAGCACATACTGCAACCGTAATGAATCTGATAGAACTAACAAAAGTCACTCTCTACGATTACACTTACAGAGTAGGAATTTTCTGGCTCAAACATCTGAAACTATCACAAGTCGCCTTCAACAATAAAAACTTGTCAACAAGCTTATTAAGATTTTAGTAGCATCTAAAGACATTATGGAAGCGTTAAATGGGGCAATTCTTTATGGTAAGTCAACTTTATGAGGGGGAAATGGGCATGGCACAGAATGAGCCACCAGGAAACTCCTTGTGATCAACACTTCCTGAGATCCGGAGAATTCTCTTATTGGGTTGGTTTGATGTGTTTTCAGACGAGCAATGCGACTAATTCTCAGGAAAATGTAATGGGTAAATCGGCGGGATGGTAGAAAGTTAAATCATCATTCCGCTCAGGTGGAAAAACTCCTGACGCTGTTGAATTGAAATGTACGCATTTGGCATCTAAGCGTCGAAACAAATCACAGTTTCTGCAAGTAATGGCTACTAAAGATCAGTTGATGGGGTACAATCTAAAAAGTTACTTTCTGCCCCCAAAGGGGTCCATGCAGGCCAAGGGTTGTACACCCTGGTGGCCTTCTTGGTGTAGGCGTGGGCCATCGTACCTCATGTTTACCGATTAAGGACATGACATTGAGGAAAGCTCAGGACATGAACCAAAGTGATTGATATATCCGAAATACAAGAGAAAACGTTCCATTTCTTTCAGGCCATAATTGGGGTGATTGTAGGTTGAACCTTTTCGCTGAAGACAAAGGGATATTCTTTGAAGATTTACCCCGGCCTAGTTATGAGGGGCACGGTGCACCATCCGAGAAAGGAAGGTCACAGAGATTCCTTTTGATGCAAATGTAACCAACTCAAGTTTCGTTCGAAATTCGAAGCGTCTTTTCCCCTTTCAAGCAATGTTTACACCATTCAAAACCATTTGTTCCGACTATTTGCTAACTGATTTTCTGCATTGCGGCGTGTAAGGGTCGACAAAGCAGTGGGAATTAGAACAAGGACGATTCAAGAATGACTACTTGATATGCAAAGGTGACGATTGTTTTCACACCTTTTCTTGAGAACGGTAACATTTGTGACATGTTTTAAAGACATCATAGGGATCTGTGCACGACAATGTTACCACAATCATAAGGTTGCATTACTTTGCTTCGGATCATGGAACCAAGGTCTGGTTTGCTTGTCTACTTCCAAACTTGTACAGCGGGAAGTAGTAGAATCTGTTGTCCTACTCACTTTGCAATCGTTTTGTAAAAAGAAAGAATCCAGGGCCGGATCCAGGGGGGGGCGTGGGGGGCGTACGCCCCCCCTATTTTTGGCAGAGTAGTGATTTTTTTTTAGCAAGAAAAATTTAATCACATAAAAATTCGAGTATTTTGCTCTCAGAATCCAGGAAAATGCATATAAAAGCACTTAAAATTGTCAAATTTTTCTGGGACCCCCCATTTGGGCTTCATTCTTTCGGTGCTCACCACCTCGGGCGGGCGGCGTCGAGCTACGCCCCCCCTTTCTGTCAATCCTGGATCCGGCCCTGGAATCCATGTAACTTGCTTTTATCATGGAGGTATAAAATATTTTATACCTCCATGCTTTTATACATGGCGTATACCAACAAAAGGAATTGTAGATGGCGATTTTATTTGTTATTGCACACCGTACATGTAGCTATGTTCGTCCAGTGTACTTTCAGTGGGCAACAACACTCTAAACACCAACAACCAAGGATGTTATCAACAAACCCCTAGGCATAGGTCTTCCCACCTAGATTTTACTCTTTAAAACCAACCAAAACATTACCGGTAGCCCAAACTACTGTCTGAAGGTTCGTTTTCTGAGAAAGTTAAAGTTAAGTTAAAAAAGAATATGATTTTCTAGGTCCCCATCTGCCGGTGCCAATAATTTCCTCAACTCTTGTCCTCTAAGACTAAAAGCCCTTCATCTAATAGAGTGGCCCATCGACTTCTGTCTCATCTAGTTCTCCAAGTCATGAACACCTTAAACGTTACCAAATGTAGAAGCATTGACTTTCAATGATTTATCCTCCCGGCGTGCAATCACCAAGCTAATCAGAGTCCCCACTCAATAGGCAGAGACAACTAACAGCGTAAAGCTATGTATTTCCTCCGAGTGATTATCACCATCTTAACACCCTGTATCGGTGGAGTATCTTTAATCGAGATCGCGCGGGGACATTGAGAAGAATATCTTAGACCAGTTAGCCGGCGAATGGGGCAGCTGTTTTCATGCTGATTTTTCCCATTTGGACCCATTGAGAACACCACGGTGCAAAATTGAATGCCTTTTCTTCCTATATTATTGAAGATCATCGAGATTGAGGTAGTCGGATCGAGACCTCAGTTGTGTTTCGTGAACACGTACGCCTGGCGTGGTACCAGTCATCAGCCAGGGCTGTGCGGTGTAATGATGTTATTCCAGGCCGCGTCCAAACTCCTGCTGTGCCACCAACACCTCCAATGTATTACGTTTTTTAGCCATTCAGATATCCAGTCAGAAATGAACCGTTTTTTAAATAAAACCTTTAAACCGNGGAAAATAAACTTTCACTTATTGTCAGGAGTGCGCGATGTGCTTTAACAAACATGTTATTGCGACGTAAGAGTCATTAATAAACCTTTTCCAAATGATACTCGTTTGGTAAGTAGGAAACGACTGGCGGCTCTATCACGTAAGCGACTTATCAGTATACATACCGGCGTCATGAGCAGCTTTTACCTCAACTCTATCGCTAATACGGTGATCGTTAGTCAACGATGGCAAATGACCACAGTGTCATTAATATGCTCTCCCTCGACGAATGCTGCCATAACTACGAATCAATTACACGGATGACTCAATTAAGCAAAATGATTGATAATACGTCGAAGCAATTTGGTTGAAGCTGTTAATCTCTACTGTGTTTACTGGGTGATGTTTAGTGGATAAACACGGGAAACCCGCCTCAAATGATTAGCCCCAGAGAGCAGTGGTTAGGTCGCCATGATGGTTTTGTCAACTCTCCAGAGACAAGGCTTAGTCGCCATCCCTGGTTTGTCTTAACCCCGGAGAGTATTCGATACGTCGCCGATGACGATTTGTAATGTTAGATAACAAACATGACCTGGGCAATCGTGTTCGATGTTTAATTGCTGAAGTAGAGTACTACTAACTCTGAGAGAGGACTCCGGGGACATCATCATGATTTTCATCTCATGTCATCAATTTGATGATCGTATTGGCAAAAGGTTCATTCGCCATATGATGTGATTACAATTAGGATCTATAACGTGGAGATTTTTTTCAAGAGCAATCACTGCTGGATGGGAAAAATTGGTAAATTTTGATTAAGAGCCTACAACAACGAAAACTGGTAGCAACAAAAATTTCCATTTGGTTTAAGCACTCTCTGTTTCAGTATATATCATAGAGTATGTTTTGTTTATCAAGTTTACCATGTTGATTAGAGGTAGGAGGAGAATTAAGTCAGTTCGGCTTTCATACCTCTTCCTTCCTTTCACTGTACTGTAGAGAACTCGGAATAACTAGAATCTAATGTCCTCCGATATACTGGCGGGCATCGGGAGAAGATTCTATCACAACCGTTACGAAAAATTCAAGAGTAAAATTCATGGTAAAATACCAAGTGCAATTCGGAAAGCACCTTCAGATTAAAAACATGGCAAGTTGAATCCATAAATGTTTCATGTTTCTATTAGTTGACCTTTGATATTATCATTTTATGCGGATTAACTAAGATCAGTCTCATGACATTAGACACTGCAGGCATTAAGCCGGGGGCTATTGCCCTCCCACAACGCAGCCTGTTATCGGCAAACATGGCCCCAAAATTTCGTGCCAGCGATTGTCATTAGACTCTGTAGTTAACAGCTACCCAAAGTCAAAGTACGTCAGTTAAAAATGTAACTTTTCTTTCCTATTTTATGAGAGAATTCGTTCTTGAAAGGTTGGAAATAGATGGCCATTTTCTGATACCGTATCCACCATCAAACTTTTACGACGTATAATTGGAAAAGTTGCATCATCATGATTTTTACGCTGAAAAGGTATTAATGGTCTGCTGTGATGGATGGTGGGTAGTAAACAAAATCGGAATGATCCTATGTTTTGAATCTGGTGATGGATTTTTACCTTTTTGTACACGAAAATAATGCACACGTACAAGTGGTGCGTGGCTTGCCCGTATCCAGAATTTGCACGCAAGATTCAAACATTTTCAGCCGAAGAAACGTCGGCGTATTCATTACATGAGGGTAATTTAACCGTTACTGATGGCATTAGGCAATCCATTCTTTAAATCAGACTGATTCCACTCTTTTTGCCCTCATAGTGAATACGGATAGAATTCAAAAACGACGATGCCTTCGGGCTGTTTCTCGAAATTTTGTTTCGCAGCTTGCGTCTACCCTTATCTAGCTATACATGTAAATAATATGCACTGCAATATGTCGTTTCGGGTTTCGGGGGTTGGGTCTAAATTTCGGCACAACACTAACATGTCGGCCGTTCAAAAGAAGAAGGTTTGTGACCCTCTCGCATCAGGGAAGACAGGGCTTAATCAACCAGACACAGATAAGCAACGTTTTTTGGTATGCGTCGGTTAAAAACAGTTCTGTACCGTTCATTTTTGGTTGGTATCTAATGTCCAAAAAATTTTGATAAAATTATGTGCGGTCGTAGTAGGCTTAAGTATTCAACCATAATTTCATATTTATGATATATATCAGCAAGGATGCTGCTGAAAATTTCGATCAAAATATTCCGTAATATCATCACTCAAGATAAAATGACAAATATTTTTTCCAACTGACATGCATTTTTTTGCACACGGCAATACCAGTCTTTTACTGAATACAGGAAAAGAAATTTAAAAAAAAAACCATTTCAATCAGGCTCATTAAACAACCATGAAAACAGATCAATCTTCTTTTTTAAAATTTTGAAAAAAATTGCTGACTACTTAAATAGCATATCATGTCTGAAGAAGACGAGTGAAGAGGCGATCTCGAAGGAACCCGGCACAAGAGGCGTAAGTTCCCAAACACTTGACACAGCCAAGAGCACTCTGATGGACCCGTGGGTGACTCAAGTGTCCTAGAGAGCAAATAAGACATTTATTATGGTCTTACCTGCGTAACGAAATGCTTCGCTGTTTGTCTCCGCTAGCCATTTTGCGTAAGGATTCTCCGTGTCGTAGTATGGAGCCGTTGAGACTTCTGGCACGTCTTGTAACGAGCTATTGGTAGGATTGCCATCCGTGTTGACAGGGCTACACGTATCCTTGGAATCTTGCAGATCCAAAATATCCTTCACACTAAAACTTCCTTTAGTCCCGCTCATCGCGAGGGCAGTGTCCATCTGCAAGAAGAAATTACCACATGCGAGACGGCTGAATCCTACGAAGGGGATGTTGTAAATATGCATGTATGTTGTCAATGGTTTTGTCGAGTCAGTTTTGACGAGAGTTTTACTCAGTAAGTATCCGCACTCATCTCTCCGAGTGTCTCATCTTCCATTGCTAATCTGTTTTATGTCTCGAGGTGTCGTAGCAGTGGGCTGGACACCGTCACCGACCTGTCAATGGTGGGAGGAGCGATCGACGATAGAGCCCCCAACACATTGGCTAGGTTGAACAAAGACAATCATTAGCCACTCCAGCGTATTACACCCAATTTGTCAGCGCTACCGTGATTTCATCGCTCTCTCCGTCAACGCCGACCAACAGGAGCGCCCGGTCGATAATCACATCTAGCATAAAATGGAACCGGGAGATTCTGGCCATACGGGGACAATGATATCAAGACGAACACCGCGACGGGGGCAGGACAGCGCTATCCACACAAATGGATTTCCTTTTCTTTCTTAGCACAACCGTTCCAATTGGCGGAGGTATTGTGGGCCGCTGTCGGCTTGTCTCAATACGCTCCTCGCCTTACCATTTGACGCACACCACCCTAATTTACGATCTTTAAATACCAAATGGTGTTATAGAAACTCTTATTATTATACAACTATCAACAGATATGATAATTTCTAATCTAGCGCCCGGTCGTGGATTTATCGCCTTGAGAATAGACCAGCCATCGGGCAAACTGGTTGACAATACCAGCATTTGAGCCCACCATCTTTTCACCAATTAAATAGGTGATAAAGTTATAGAAATCTTCGCCTCAGCTCTTTATGGTATTACTGTTTATCTTTCATTGGTCTCTTAGCCCCCGTAGTCCGATATGGGGGATTTCAAAATACTAGAGCGCTTATATTCGTTTTATTATTTTGCCAAGTGTGGGCTTAGAAACTGTAGCTGCTGAAGACAAATAAGGGATTTACATAGAATCGACATTAATATGTCCACTTTCTCAGGCAGTTGTAGCACATTCTAATCGAGATAAAGAAAATGTTTTCATAGGTTTGATTAAGAGATCACAGTAGCAAAAATGCTATTAAAGAAAGTTTGCCAAACTGCTGATAGGGGGTGTCACAGATGAGTGATGGCCCTCAGGCGTGGCAAGATTTCACTGGTCATGGGTATCGTTGGCGATTATGAGAAAGTTTCGCCCCACATGAGGTTCCCCTCCTTGTTGGGAAAACACAACAAAATGTATTTGCAACCAAAGATATGACAAGTGTCACCAGGAGACTCCGAACACCCCTCCACCTTCTTGGGGAAAAAACTGGTCTGGTTCTTGTTACGCAATACGCAGATGTTTCTTTGACGAAAACAATTGAAAATCGGTCCAGTATCGCAGACAGATGTGAAATTTGGCAGTACTGTCAAACCCATCAGTATAAAGCCCTTAGCAACCAGTTTTGGGGTGTTGTCGTTGATTTGCTTTCCTATCCATCCCTGCAACCCGAGGAACAGCCAAACCTCAGCATCCATTACTATTTGGCCAGGTGATTGAAGGTAACATCAACGCAATCCAGAGCCGGGATCCAAGCAGGTGAAACTCAATGTGTACCAAAAGGATAACACACTTTTCGTTTCTCCTTATGTTTGACCGTCACGTTGACACGGGCAATGAGATGTCGACGGAGGCAAGACTCTGTCAACATCACCGGCGACATGATTGGTAAGTACCAGATGGAGAATCACTCACCCGCGGGGGAGATTTAAAAGAATCCAGGAATGAGTAAAACACCGCGTCCAGGGCAGTGGTTTCTTCCCCTTGACATCTTCATTGTCTAAAGGGGATTCAACAAGCACATGTTGGTACAAACTCTTCCAACTGAACACTTGGATGGGAAGTATAATCTCGGGGAGTTTTTCCCTTCCGCCCTTCTTATTTCATGAGACCGGTCAATTGCTGCCCTGTGGCCATCAAGGGGTACCTTATTGGTCAAAAGAACAAAAACACGGGCCCAGAAATCCGGTGTTGGCAATCTCTTGACTTTTTTCACGCTGACGAGTTACACTGTTGACATTGATGCTGTGAAAGTCATCCAGCGTCCGCTCCAACAAAACCTACGGGAGAGACAGGCTGTCTGACGGGGGAAACCCAAGCTCTAGGAAGCAAACATCAAGAGGCTACCAGCATTCAACGCCATCAACAACACCTTAAAGAAAACCAGGCAAAATCGTGTCCCCGAACAAAAGCCAGTCAATTCGTCTGAGAAGGTCTTGTTGACCTTCTGACAACAGCATTTGGAAGTCTTATTAGGCCATTGCTTGCCTCCTCCATAATGCGGTTACATGAAAGTCATCCCGTCAATGCACAGCACATTACAACGCGTGCATCGCTGATGTTTACATGTGTTCCTTGCTGGGGTTTATCACGGTATCCCTGTAGTCCTAAATAAGGTTAGCTTTACAATGTAATGGACCAGAAGAGAGCCTCAAGTGATGCGGTGTGATGGGTGACTCCTTTTCGCTTCATTACAGGCTGGGTTTGTGAGACACCGTGAACTGATGGTTGAAGGGTTTTAGTAAGCACAAAGTCAAATAAAGAGGAATGCAGTCCTGGCAAATTTGACTGGAAATATCTGAGTGCGTTATGAACTGAGATATCGGCAAACAATTCAAGTGTAAACCACGGCCCGCTTTTGACTTTCTACCTTGACTCACCCTACATGAATGCTACTTTTCGATGAGCATTGCTGAACCTAGGGTATGACAAGTCCCTGAAATATCGGCCTAAATCGATTACCTCTATCTTCATTACTGAAATTGGCAACCGTGCATCTCCCATCCCGTCAATGCCCGTGAGTGTTTTTGTCCTTCGACTCTTCAATAATCGGGCTACACTTGTAAATAAGTATTTCCTCTAATATCTGAATGTATATAAATGATTTCATGGTCACCATCATCCAATGGCATCGCGATGTTGCGGAACATGACAAAGCGTGGGTTTTTGGAACTACATTAGACTTGAATGAACCCGAGACGGCTCCTCACCTATAACTGATGTCTACAGGCGTGACGTCCTTAAACAAACAAAAACATCACGGCTTTCTGAAAATTCGGCAAAGATAAACTTCCGAGTTGGTCTGCGAAAGCAACTGACCTGCACGAACCAGTCATGAGCTATGTCTCGAGTGTTTTTCAAGAACACGGGGCTAAAATTTACTAAAATGTAACAAGTACTTCCCATACCATGATTTGATATTTCGAGACATAAATGTTGTGACACGGTGTTGTGTCCATCTCGTGGAGGACCGGTGTAACATCTGCCAGTGTTCTCCTTTTTCAGTGCTTCCTTCTTTTGTAGAGAACGCAGTGACAATTGACAGCTGTAGAAAGGTAGTACAGTGAGGGGGGGGGGGGCATTCACACACAGAAACGCTGGTAGATGTTACACTGGCCGATAAACTGGTCATCCTTGTCTCCCGTTCCTCTAAAAACGTCATCATCGTTGCAAGTTATGTTTGGCCAAAGCATCAAATGTCGGCGAAAAAGGGATCTAGTTGGGTAGCAAAATTATCCCCATCTGGTTCAATCTGCTACTTCTTGCGACAAAAATCTTGCGCCGATTTTAAAGCTCAGATACTCACAGCCTTGAATAGTTGAGAGATTAATATAAATCAATTTTGATTGTCGGCATTATTGCCTCCTAATGTTGGCTGGCAGAGACAAATAAAAAAAAATTTGTGGACTAATAAATTGCGTATTTATAATACGGTAATTAATTTCTGAGTGAGAGCGCTGCATGATTTTCAAAGTGTTTGCCAAACCGTTGTCCGTCCCTCTGGAGTTGGGGTCGTCCACGTTTACACTGTAACTGTGACAGATGGAGCAAAGTTTGCTAAGTAATCAGCTAACATTGCCGAACGTATGGCGGGCTGATGGATGCTAGATCAACCGGTAACAAAGAAACAACAGTTTGAGCTGTGCGCATTTACAATGCGGTAATTTAGAGTACACTAGCCAACATGTCGAATCAATTAAAACACTAGAAGACGAATAATGCAATAGCGTACGAGCGCATCTCTGTCGAGTGTGACTGAAATGTACTCTGAGGAAATTGACAAACTAAAATGACAATCCGATCTGACATCGTAAAATCAATCGGCTACATACCGTAGCTTTTAGGAAGTTTTAGTTCATAAAGGTGAAACACGAAGGTTTGCAGCAGTGGGAAGGCCTTGGATGAAAGACTACTATAAAGTCACGTTTAAGACGTCATGTAAATTGACAAGTGGCAAAATTAATCAAACAGCCAATACTACTCATGATTGGAAATGGGGTCTTTTATCTTATTTCCAATTTCTCCAATTTCAACCTGTATCTTGCGAGGTATTACTGTATGTATATATACATGTATCATACGTTGCCCCCGGCGACCAAAAACCTCCACCGACCAAATATCTGCGGGCTATGTGACAATCAACGTTTTTTCCAACCGTTTTCAATTTCACGGACTTTCAAAACACTTGGGGTTTCACAGTATCCAAGATAATTAAACACCTCAAGTGTAAAAATTGAACGCTCCTTAAATCTTGCAACCATGCCCCTGACGTAGTGCTAGCGTTTCCAACCGATTACACCCATTCAATGATCTTGAATGGAAAACGCAACACGTGCGTTGTGATATCTCAAAAAGGTGCCAAAACGGTGATAATAGGTCCGAGCACCCATACGGGGTTCTTCATGGAAATCATTGTGTCCACAGAAGCCAAGCGCACGACTGCTGCTGGCTGGTTTTGCAGCTGTGGAACTTGTGCGCATGCGCGTGAAGTGAAAGCAAGAGTTGGTGCACCACCGTTCTGGACGAAAAGATCTTTCGTGTTCTCTCGTGTCGCAGGCTCATTTGTAACAAACGTATTTTGCCACTGATCCAGCAACATCAGTACCAGTCACTTGACAATAGGTGGCGCGACCTTACACTGATGGTCAACGCCCTCTGGTGAAGACATTCAGAATTAAAATTTCAATGTTGATATCAAAAGACTATTAGAGTCAAAAATGAAATCGAATAGAATGGTATCCAGTAATGGCAGTTTAAAGTAATCCACCGTGCGATGGTATTACTGAAGAAGCCCTCAAGAGAGGGGCACAAATAATCCCCTCCCCGTATCCTGAACGAAAGCGAATGCAATTTACCTTCGTAAAATCGGATTCTGATATATCAAGAAAATATTTGCTTCAATTTTGTAATCCTTATCCTATAAATGATATCGGAAAACGTGCATAATCTATCATTTCCATTTGAATTATTTAAGTCGTGGATTCTAATTGTTTGAATATGACTTGGTTTAGATAAACAGGGTACTAATGGTAAGCTTGGTTCTTTTTTCTTTACGTCAATTTCAAACTTGGATTCAATTTAAACTGACTTCTTTTGACTGAACAAGATCCGTTGATGGACTTTAATGCTGTGTAAAGTTCGTTGAAGCATTTTCTAAAGGATGGTTGGTTTGAGCTTTTAGGTCTCAAAGGCAGTGGATTTCGCTTTGATGATTAACCTGATGAGCGTGAACTGTCGTGAAGTTGAATTCAAATAACTAAAATAATGTTTTGAATATTAAATTGTCGACAGATGACTGTCAACCTCCTGCGCATGTCTGCCTTTGACTACTTCCGGTCGTCAATATTCTATTGGATCTGCTGTGGAGAGTATCCCTTGGTATTACCGTTCACCATTTTCTATAGATTTTCTATATTTTTATGGGCACTGCATAAAAGAAAGATGCTCAAAAATGTGGGCCACCTTGGCGTTTATACTGAATACCATTACAGGTAGTGCATTTTGTGATAGAAAACGCCAAGACTTCCAACATCTATCAAGAATAATGGAACCAGAATTGTTCAAACAAAGAATGAGAACAGTTAAGCGGCTGTGTCAGAAATCACTTCACTTATGTATTGTGTAAGAAGCATTGTGCATTATCTCCAGCCATACTCCTTCAGGATAAACCGGCAACCATCCCATCGGGACGATCAACAGGTCCCCACATCAGGAGCCTCATCTGTTGTCAAGAGAGGACCGTCTGATGGCTTTTTTGCTCTTTTTACTGCCGACATCTTAATCGAATTTCACGGCTTTACACCTTTTCAACAAATGCAGCCATTGGTCTGTTGTGCCGGAGCAGGCAGGTATAGGAATCGCCGAGCTAAACGCTGTGGGCATGACAGGGCAGGACCATCAGCGCGGCCCAATCACATTGTTACCCGGGGCGTCTTGTCGAAAACGTCAAAATTCCGCCCAAAGGGGTCAAGACCTCTTCAGATTAGCTGCGGAAATATGTAAAATTCAATTACATCGTCAGAACGTCAAATGCTTCTGATATGGCCCGGGGGTAGGCATTGCAGTACACAAGTGGTATAATTTGTCCTAAGAGGCCCAGACCATGTCAAATTATTGTGGAACCTTGAATACAAACGGGCAGCAACACTACATAACTTTACTGTAACAGAAACTACACGTTAACTGCTTGAGTACGTTTTGAGATGTTTCTTTGACCCGGTGGAGGACTCTTACTTTTCAAGAGGATTCTTTTTAATCATGTCCGGCCTTTGCCGATGACTTTTTGTGTCACACCGAGTGAGTCCACTCGCGTCATACATGTATCTCACTTCCCGCAAGACAATTTGTTTGTCATTGCTTCGGAGATTTTCCAGTACGTGTTTTTTAAAAACGGCGATGTCCACGGAAAGAGATTTTGCTCCCCATTTCCACGGCATTGATAATAAGTCGGCAATTCCATTATGGAGCTATAACCAAATAGAATGGACTATCAATTTGCCCGATTTTTAACATTAGAGTCAACACTGAAGTGGATTATGCTATTTGTACATACTTTATGAAATATCATTAACTCGCCCTATTTGTTTGACTAGTATATCAGCCAATGATAAGTTCAGTTAAAGTCAGGGTTGGGATTTTCGGAATTTAGATAAAACAGTCGTTCAGACTATCATGCATCATCGTGGAAATTTTCATTGTAAACGGAGAAAGAAGATTGACCAAGTTTTTCCCAGACATCTTTTCTCATAAAATTGATTGAAATCCCAATTGTAACGTCCAGTTATCTTCTCTTAAGGGCCAAGTAACATCTTGTTAATAATATACCCATCAATTCCTTGGTTACGAATCCTTCCTGGCGTTCAAAAACAACTGGAAAAACCTGGATTTCGTTTTTTGAGCTACTGAATAAAATGTGTAAAACCGATGAAATCTTTGACTGAATTGACAATACAAATTTCGTATCTTAATTGTAAGGAATAACCTCGAAGATTTAGCTTTGTCATAAATTTACCTTAAAAAACCCATGTGGTTGCCTATCACGTATCCCCGCGACTGAATCCGAAGCTCAAGGGAAGGACCAGTAGTGACACCTATCAAAGAAACCTTCTACTCACCCGCTGGGCATAAGGGTTGTTCAATAAGTTGTCCAAATACGACATTTTATCCATTTCACCTTGATATTGCCAAAAGAACGGTGACACTGAACTGAAGTGGCAAGAATCAGGCTTGGACACCCGAAATTGGAGACCAAAATGTCGAGAGTATTATCCTCGGTGCCTTATCTGGTAATGTGGCCGTCCCAGGTTGACTGGGACTTCTTATGACTGGACATATCGCTGAATGCAAAGTTCACCTGGGCTGGCTTGTTGACTTAAGACATGATAATGATAACGTTGGCGAATGATATGATTAGTGGTCCATAAAACCAAACGATATTACCCCCACAAATCATCAAAACGGAAAAATCGTGACTTTTCTCCACTCCTACGAAATTCAGGGTCCTCTGATATTTTCGTGAACCACTTGGCCAATTATTTTATGGAACCTTTTAGCAAAAGCGGTAGGCCTACGTGCAAAGATGAAACTGCGATATTTCAAGAAATTGAGTCAAAGCCATTTGTTTTCTAGAAAAGATAAGTTGCAACGTGAATTACGTAACCAAACTGCATACATGTATAACGAACCATAAGCTACATCCGCACCCC